>JAQFZJ010000209.1:0-45237 GCA_034695645.1 Folsomia fimetaria | reverse complement strand
TTGGGTGTATTAAATGTGTGCAAAATTTCAAGTCGATCGGATAAGTTTTGCGGCCGTAATCGTTAGACGGACAGACAGACAGACAGACGGACATGAGGATTACATAAGCCCTGGGTCGGGCTAAAAAGGAAGGAAGAGGGACCATGCAGTGTGGGATGAATTAATTCTGGATGATTTCATATGGACCTCTTTTGTGCTGTGAATGCAGAGTGGGAGGAAAAGGAAAGCAGAATTCTAATATATTTTATTACTCATATCTTCTTAGGAACGTTAACATCCGTCACAAACTGGGCTTGGAGCATGTCTCGAAATATTGACAAATTGACACTGGATGAAGAAGAACAGTTTTTATCGGAAGCTAATCGACGTGTTCAGCTGGAAGGATGGACAGATGGGTTGCTTCAAGGACTTACAGGATTTGGGATTAGGCTTCTAGGTGAGCATTAAGTTAATTATTCGTATTATGTATAATGTAATGTGAGGAGGTAAGGAGGAGGAGTAATTATCAGGAATTAGTCTTAATAATGGGGTTCATTGCATTCATAACTATGAGTCAAAACTGTTTCCAGCATTTGTGGAGTTGGTGGGTATATTTATAGTTCTTAATTTAAAGTGAGGAAAGCCAAACATATGGAAGTAGTGTGTGCTCTTATTGCCAAAGACTGCTTCTCGTCATCTGGCTTTGGATTTCTTGGAATATAGATTAAAGAAAGCAAAGTGGAGAGAGTGAGAGTGCAAATTGTTACATTTGGGAGACTGGATGCATTTGACATTTGTCCTTAATTTGGTCTCCTTTCCATTATTTGGTGTAATAATAGGATGGAAACTGTTCATAAATGATGTTGAAATGATGAGATGAAGGCATGAGTCGAATGGAAGGCATTAGTAGGGATTGCCATGACACAAATTTATGTAATAGTGGAAGGAGGAAGCAGTGAAAGTACACTAATCGTATTTTTGACGCCGATATATGGCTAAAATCCTTTCGTGTTCAAGAATGATGATTTCTTCTTCTTTCAGTCATTGATCTGACTGAATCCATATTTGTTATTACATTTTTATTTCAGGCGCTATTGGCGGAATTGCTCATCATCCAATTCAGAATATGATGGCCGGAGGAAGTTCGCCCCCAATGGCGGTGTTACAAGGCGTCTCTCGTGGCGTGGTTGGCATGGTAACACGACCAATTGGCGGGATTGTCGAGCTAGTGGCGATGACTGGACAAGGCGTATTGAGAAGTGCGGGATGGACCCCACAATTCAAGGTGAGATACGTTATACTATATAGTGCTAAATTTATGCAGTAAGGATTAACAAGAATTTTGAGTGGGCATTTAATTTCGTATCGTCCTTTTTTTATGTATGTTTAATCCTAGTTAATGAATTGCTTTGATATGAGGAATTCAAGAGCATATGCGACTTTGTTTGTTTAAGAGTAAATTCGTAGAAATTGTAAATTATTTAAGCCCGTGTTGAAGAAAGGAGGTTAAGAGAGAAAGACGAGGAAGGACACTCGTATTTTGTGGAGGCCGGATGAGGTTTCTTTAGTGTGTGGAATTTATAATCCGATTTCACCTGATTGACATTCTTTATTTTTCATTTCAATGTTTGACAATTCAAACATTGGATTAAATGTGCTATCCTTATTGTTTGGAATAGCGGAGAAGTTTTTTTATTTTGTATTTCTCTCTATTTGTGCAAGGTGGACACTTGTTGCTTTTTCTCCTCTATATATCCAACACAGCAACTCTTTTCCTAGAGTATTAGAATGAGTTGGCGTTTTTCTGCTTTGTGAATGTGTAGAGTTGCTCATCTGAATTGTTGTGATCTGATTCTTCTTCTTTCCCCTTGATGCATCATTATCCGTGGGAAAAGTAGAGGAGACGAAGGAGAGAAAGTTGTTTGTATTCTTTTGTAAAAAAAAATTGCAAGTGAAGAAGGTAAAAAAAACTATCAGTGCAGTGTTTGCATAGCCCGAACCAGGCTTATCTAATTTATTATATACATTCCACTATAATTAAAATCCAACATTCGTCACAATAACAATTCGTCAAAGAAAAGTACATGACGACATTTAAGTTTAAAGATAATTGGAGCAAATTTGTGTCTCGTTGCCACCGGTTTTCTCGGCGCCCACATGTCACACCCCTACGTATGATATATTAAAATGTCCGTAATATAATGCATTAATTACAATTAAACGATTGGGATGATATATCCGTCAAATATGGAGAAATGCCCCACTAACCACAAAAAACCCTAAATTTACCAAAAATCCACACTACCATGACCACCACCGGTCAACCACTTATCCGATCATACCCATCTTCGAACTCGTTCGCTAAATTGCCGATATGCATGTTTGTGCAAAATTTCATCAAAATCGGTCAATGCGTTCGTGAGCTATCGTCAGACAGACAGACAGACAGTCCGGGTACATAAGCCCTGGTTCGGGCTAAAAACTAAAGGTTAGTAGCTCTTGTTGGTTTGCATATGTGCAGATATGTATAAGTATGTGCAGAATAGAGTGGATGGACTTTTTCTTCTTTAATGCTCCTACTCTTCTTAGATGGATGGAGAAATTGAAGCTTAAAACTGTCTTCATCTTTCTTCTGGGGCAAGAGAGAGAAAGCGGATTTGTATTTTCACCAAGAATAAATACTTTCCCTTGCATTGACTCCTGAGGAAGGAATCCTTATTATGGATGGAGAGAGATGGGTGTAGGATTGTTTGCATAGATTTGTTTCCTCTTTTTTCTGCATCTTTTAGCGGTGGTTAGTGGTTTGCTTCCATGTACATAAAGAAAGAAGGAGAGGAGGTTCTCATATGATGCAGGGAAGATATTAATGTAAATCTGCGGTGTATAAATGTTTGCTTGCGTATTACTGTGCAAATAATGAGAGTGGAGAGGAGCTTAAAGTTAAAAGGAGATGGGCTTATTTAACCAAATTTTGCTTGTAGTGATGTGGAGATTTGATTAACATGGCAAGAGATGATATTGCGTAATTAATGAATCTTTCCAGTGGATGGATGGACAGGATGATGTTCTTTTGATGTTGTTCTCATTATAATTAAATATATTGGAGATGGATACTCGTCCATCTGGATGATGGATGGATGGATGTCAAGATTAATTTGTGTCTTTTATTGTTGCAGCCGAAAGGGGAGCCCTTGGTGGAAAATGTGTGGGGCAGAGTAAATGGTCTCCTCAAGTATCAACTTTCCCTTATTGAACAACAGAGAGTTGACAATGAACGATTTATTCTTCTCATGGATGCTTGTCAAACGGTTGGGGATGAGGTCATGGTGGTGCAAGGTCCTAGTCGGGCTAAAACACTTAAGCACAAGGCTGTCTCACTGCTGCTATCCAACCTGGTATTTCCATCATTTGTCATGTGCTAGTATGTAATGCTAGGGCTGGTGTGATGGTGCTTTTTTTGTTCTAGAATTTGTACATTATTGATGTAACTGAAGACTTATCCGTATCACATTTCCCCGTGACCCTGCTAACTTCTGAGATGAGTGAAGATAGAACGTTGATAAGATTGAAGACTGTACCTGCAACGAGAACGAGGGCAAGGGTAATAGAAGAGATTGAGCGAGATAGGGGGTTATCTATATACTTATTTGACAATTGTTTGTAGGATGACGTAGCATTTGTGAAGGAGAGAATCATGAATTTTGTGGCATCTTCAGCAGCCGTGAATCCAGTCGTTGTGGGTTCTTCTTCCCTTCAAGTGGGTGGAGTGGTGATGTCCATCCCATCTGAAGGAATCTTTACCCCAGCCACCTCTGCCACTTTTTTGGCAACACTGCCCCCTTCACCATCTCAACGGAGGAGAGACACCCCCGTTCCACCAGAAAGAGACTCTTCCATTCGAATTCTCTTCCCACCCGCCCATTCACACCCACCAACGACTCATCCAAGTGGAACGAGTGAAGGGGGTGAATTTAGGGACGCTTTAGTTGGAACCCTTTCAGATGTAGCAAGTACTCCAATGTATACAGCTTTTGGTGGTGCAGGTGGATCTTCAGTTGGAGGAGAAAGTAGCAGTGCAAGGGGTGGTGGTGGTGGAGGAGGAGGAGAAAGGGTAGAGTCACCACCACTTGAAAGTATTTGGGTGGGAGGAGGAGGAGGAGTGGGTGTGTCTGGAGGAGGAGGAGACAGAGTGGGATGTTTCCTTTTAAGTCCGCATGATAAACAAGAATTTGAAAATGTGTTGGCATGGCTGCAGAGAAATGCAGACGGAGCTCAGTATTTTAATGTGCAAGTTTAAACAAAGAGTAAACAGAGAGATAGAATATATTTATTTAATAGAAATAATCTGCCAACTGAACCATGTGAAATATGAATCAAAGTACAAATTTGTTATGTTTCCGAAACGAGAATTGTAATTAAAGACAGTATAAAATGGAATAAAAAATATTTTGCAAACTGACAGTAAAAGAGGGAACGCCATTAATTATTTTACCTTTAGCTGGGTAAGTTTTACACGGTTTCAGCCCGAACCAGGGCTGATGTACGTACCCCTCTTGTCCTTCTGTTTGTCTATCGAGAACGCTTTGCAAATTTTGATGAAATTATGTGGAAACATGCCTGCCGGTCGGGTTTGTGTATAGGTTATGGCATCATCGGATAAAAGGTTGGCCGATGGGGGTTACTTAGGTCGAGAGGGTCTTTAGTGCAGAATATTTTAAATGAGCGTAGAAAGCTGAATTTCGGTACATGATGGTTCCTGTGAGGGGTAAAAACTAATGATAAATAATAAATAGTCAAATTTACAAATTTTTGGGGTGACCGAGTGATCCACACTATACGTTCAGCAACTTGTCATGTAAAGCTGAAATTTTGTCCACTTATTTAAATTTGCTAATAAGTAAAAAATGTGAAGGTAGTTTGCCAAAATGTTAGCAGTATATAGGGCCTCACACACTATGGTGTCACTGGTGTTAGATGTTTGGCCAAATTATGTGGGAAACGCACCTCTAGCTAGGGTTGGAAATCAGTTTACTGAATACTGTAGTTTATTAAACGTGTTGCGAATCATCAGTTTACGGTTTAGTTTAGTTTGTATATAAATTGTTACTCTTTGACAATAAAGCTAACATAACTAGATGAATTAACGGGTTACAAGTCCAAATCCTGGTTCGGGTTGAGCTAAGCAATGTTGTACTGGAAGTTTCCTCCACTGCCTCCATCCATACCTTGATAATAGCCTCCATTCATTTGGTAGTCCATGGGGAATTGTTGGTTATGTGTATAACAATAACAACTTTCTCTTATTTCACTTGTCCTACTTTTTTAAATTCATTAAAATTGTTTTCATCTGATTGTCTCCTTCCCAACTTGTTTTTAACGCAGGTTTGTGGTAGTTTTGGAAGCATTACAGGAATATTGAATGTCTATCTGTATTACTAACTTATACCACATACACCTTAACCCCACTTGCTTTCTCCCTTGTGCATAATATGAAATGAAAACGTTGGAATGGATGGATAGAGCAGTTGTGGTTAACAAAAGTACCACAACCAAACCATACAGCACTCTAATTTTGCATTTTACATTTTGCAAAAAATAGTAGTGTTTGAGTGGTTTGGTTTGGTTTAGTTTTTTGGCGATGCTGGCCGAGGTTGTTGAGGTGCGGTGAGAGAGAGAGAGAGAGAGAGAGAGAAAGCATCAACTTTTTTCATTAGACTAAAAGGCTGTTAGACAGAGTAGCGGTGGATGGAGCAAAAGTATTCTAATCTTTCCCTTCAGTGCATACAACATACACAGACAGATATATACACAGATATAGGCCGTAAGGAAGGAAAGAGAAAGTCTGCTCTGTGATGGACGACTGGAGTAGAAGCATGAAAGGGAGGACGATGGTGGAAGGTGGTTTTCATTTTAATCACGTTTTATTATTCAAATCCAAACACAACAAACAACTTGATAATAATAATGTTTACATACATATAAGGTTGGTTGAATGCATAGGAAGGTGGTACATATAAATAAACATATATATATACATACATAAGAGAGAGAGAAAGAGAGAGAGAGGGTTGGTTCTGTTTCTTCTTTTATCTTGTTTCTTTCATTTTATGGGTAATTTAATTAATTACTAAGATAGATCATACCAACAACTAATTATAATTAACTAAACGCCCAAATGGGAAATTAGACCAGGCTAGGTAAATAAACAGGTGTAGAATCGTAATACTACATAAAAAGAGAGGAAGCTAATAATATATTTGGACAGGTTATAAAAACGGTGGAGGAGGGCAGAAATAAATATTAAAGGGTTCTCTTAATTGGTGTTGCATACAATATGATACATACTAATGAACATTTATTTTAACATTTATTTATGTACAAGTAAAATCTCCGTGTTCTGTAAAGTGAGACCAATGTGCACAATCCATTCTTATTTTCGATTGCGGATGGAACGAAGAAGGGGGTGAGTGAGGTGTGGACAGGGCAATGCAATGGGTTCTGTTTGGGGGGTTTGTTTTTCTTCTTAAAGTGAGTTATGTGTTATTAGTTGCAATGCAATATTTGTAGTATCAAGTATGATTTGAATATAAAAGTGGTCCACACTGCACCCCCTCTTTAGTTACATGCTCACAATTTAATTCTGATTCGTCTTTTGCTTTTCCTTCTCCTTTTCCTTGCACTTTCTTTCATATTCGTTTCACTTGCTAAGAGGATTTTCTACCATCTCTAATCATAGAATATATAATTATACAACAATACATATATAATTTCAATAAACTCAAGAATATATCAGTTTTGTTTTTCACCCGGCCATATTAATTATTTTACGACATTTTTTTGATTATTATTATCATAAATCATATTTTCTTATAATTCTGGTAATTCTTATATGATATATGTTGGGTAACTCCTTTTGGCTTACAGAAAAACAAAACATAGTTATAAAATTAGACGACTTTTCGCTCTTCCCCATTCATTTATATACTTTCTCCGGTTCCTCGTATATTTGTATTATCCTTTCTTATCTATCCCTGCACACGCACATCAATTTTATTAGATTAGGACTATCTAGGAGGATTATTTTATTCAGATCTTAATCCGTCTCATTCTCATCTCTGTCCTATCCTTACCGGCATCTCATAATTCTCCATAAGCCTTATATTTATTATTCTAATAAACGAATGATAATAATATACATTTTTTTATCTTTTACCCTATTCATCCAGTAAAACATGAAACATTTATTTATGTGTTTTTCTTTGTAATTTTACGTTGCCTTACTTATTTTATTTTATATTTTAGGTAGTGTGTGTATATTATACACTGTACCTATAATAAACTGAAGATGAGTCAGTCAACAAGTGACAAGTGAATATGTAACAAGAAGAATAAATGAGTGAGACGGAGACAGACTGAATAATTAAACTACTGAATACCACTACCTGACTGACTTACAGACTCGTAATTTTGTAATTTTGTGATATTCGAATTGACCAGATCTATGTAATGAAAATTGAATTGATTGATTGATTTGAATACTTTTTGATTTTGATTTATCTCTGCAAGCGTAATAACTTCCACTCTTTGTGTCCGAGTCTTTTAACTCTAACAATAAGATTCTCCTCATCCTCTATAGATTCTCCTACTCATTTTTTGGGTTATACCTTATAAGGTAAACAACAGTTATTTTAATAACAATACATTTATTTTATTCTTAATAATTAAGTCCTGTATATCTATTTATTTATTTTATTATTTATATAGTTACAAACGACGGCATTACATTACATACATAGAATATACCTGTGTGTCTCTCTCGCATACGTTCTTTTAATAGTGGTCAGTTATTTTGGGATAGAAGTTTCGGATAGGTGAAGATAAGAGATTGTCAGGATGAGATAAGGTAATATATAAGTGAGGATAAGCAGGGCAGGTTAATATGTGTGGTCAGTTTCTTTTCTATTTAGCCCACCACATAAGAAGGAGACGGGGGCAGTGGGTGGAGGAGAGTGGAAATATGTATTATTATTATTATTTATCACATTTATTAATCATGTATCATTTCTTCCTGTTTATTATTCAGAATAAATTCTTTCTTTTTTCCATGCATTCTTGTCTACTTTTACGCTATATTTAATATCTTTTCTCTTTGTCTCATTCTATTTACGTTTACTTTTGCACAGATTAATTTCATTGAATTCATTGAATTTGTTTTCTTTTGTTTAATAATCATCATGATCGAAAGAATGGTTCAGAATAAAAATAATAACAATAATAAATATCTCAATAATAAGTCTTTGTTTCTGATGATGATTGATATAGGTTATCCGCTATTATTGGTTTCCTTCCTTGCATTATTATTATTATATGGTTAAATATTTCATCATATGTATGATCATCTAAGGAGATAATTTAATTTCAAGTTTATATAAACTTTCTTTTCTTAAGGTGTCAAAATTCCAGACTTTTTTGATTGTATGATGCATATTTGCTTGCTTGATTTCAGGTGGGTTTCATTTGAACTATGTATAATATAACTCTTTCTTTCCTTCCTATTTTTATTCATATTTTCATTTGTTTTAATCAGAATTCAGTTAGATTTAAATAGATTTGATTTGACAGAGAGAGATTAAGTGGGATATTATCATCAGTGAGATTTGATTCAGTTAATTTTCTCAAATTAATTGAATGACGAATTTGCTTTGGAGGACGTTAGATTTCCAGTCACGATCATGACTGCATGACGACTGTATTTATCTCGTATTCAATTGTATTCTTTTATACAAGAAGTAGATTCACAGCAGACCACAAATGTAGGTGACAGGATAATAGTGCAATCACCATGACAATGAGATACGTTTGTTTGAAAATAATAATAATACGACGACGACGAGGACGACAATAATAAAAATAACAAGACGAGACGACGACGATTAGATTAGTGGATACACAGTTCGGGTTTTTGTTACCTTTTTGTCGTGTGTGTGTATGGGTGTTGTTATTTGTACCCTATTTTAGTTGGATGATTCGCAAGTGTTATGGCGATGCAGGAAAGGTTTGTTGTTTGCGAGTGCCAAAATGGAGGAGGCGACGTTGCTCTGTCCGGAGTCGGTGGATGACCGCACCCCGCGAAATACAGTCGTTTGTAAAGTTCTCTTCCACTTGTCCTGGGTCGCTTTCAATTTTTGGAGCCAGGTGGCCTACACAAGGGATAAGAAGAGTGTGGGCATATATAAATAAGGGATAAGAAGAGTAGACCTGGTTCTGGATGTGCTTGGAAAAGGAATAATAAGAGACTTTAGTTACCTTGATCGGTTCCGCCGCAGCTTGTAAAGTATGGACGGCAATAATTTGTTGAAATCGATTAAGACTGACGAGAACAAAAGCAGATTCCAGTTTGGCGGAATTGCTTTCACCCTCCGAAATATCGTGGATAAAGAAACGATCCAAGGAAATGGGTTGACGATACACGATGTAGCGATGATTAGGGCCTGTCCCTTCCCCACCTACGACGGGCCCTGATTTCCCGCAAGCTGATTGCCAGTTTTCCGTAAGAGAGGATTTCTGTAATGAACATAAAAAAAGGTTTATTGTTGCCATGGTAACCAGGATATTATTATACTTACCTTCTTGCTCAAGCCCTTCTTTCTCCGAGTAATGAGAAGCATGTCGTCAAAGAGGATGACATAGCATTCAGATGCTTTCCCCGTATCCCAGAGCTGGAGGAGCCCTTCATGTATGATTTGGCGACGTGGGGAGACTATGATTGAGTCGCAAGGTTGTCGCGATAATGCGGCACGTAGAAAGTCCGGAACCCAAGTTTGCTGTGGGGCAGAAAGAGAAATTTACCACACTTTTATCAGATTATAGCTCTATAGTTTCACTCTTTTTTTGTGTAATGGTGTTGGTTGGTGGATTAGGTGGATGGGATTTAATTGGGACAAGGATGACAGACGGTCCCTTCAGGAACATTAATCCTGCTCTATATGACCACCATCCGCATCCGGCCTGCTTTTCCTTTGCCCCTTCTTCATTATATAATCCCCGTGTACTTGCTACACCTGTTCATCCCATCTGATTTCTGGACATCATTTATTTAATCCATCACTATAAAAGGCAAGTAGGAAAGCCTGTCTGTTTGGCCAGATATGAATAATACCTGTACGAAGTCAAATGCAGCCAATGAGGAGGACATGCAGACTATTCCAGTCATGATTCACCATCCTCACAAACAAACAAATATTCGGACGGATGAATATTTATATAGATGAAAAAAATATTAAAAAATGGGCGACAGGATTCGGACAATTCAGACATTTGAATTGCTCTTCCTTCCTTTCTTCGCCAGGAAGTGTTTTTGTGTTTGTGTCTGTGACTGGATTATGAGATGGTTTTTTGGTTTGGTTGCATGTTGACATTTCCAAAGAAAGGATTATGAAATGGTCACGTACGACGAATTTCCCTCTGAATCAGGGCATCCAACCAGGACATGAAATGCCATGTTAGGATTGAGAACAGATATCATATTGACCTGAGCAAGGGACAGCAGAGCACATACTAACCTAACTGATCGAGTGATGATGATGAGCTGTGTGGTATTTTCCAGATTTTCACTTTGTCACGAATCAGTCTTGTGGTGTCTTTATTACCCAAAAAGTTGGATCTGTCATTCTGCCGTACTTTTATTCGGTGACTACTCCCATTGGTTGTTGAAATTCAGATTGGCAAAAACTTTTTGAAAACAATTTTTAGACAAAACGAGACAATTTTGTGGTTTTCATTTTGGCTACATCAAAATGTAAAAACGGCTAAAAGG
Organism: Folsomia fimetaria; assembly: GCA_034695645.1. Lineage (NCBI taxonomy): Eukaryota > Metazoa > Arthropoda > Collembola > Entomobryomorpha > Isotomidae > Folsomia > Folsomia fimetaria. Next base: position 34,442 of record JAQFZJ010000209.1, on the reverse strand, counting down.
TTATTCTCCATTTGGCTAAAACCCAATTTTATTTATACAGATAAATTAGGATTTCTCGGTTATTCATTGGGTGCATGAACAGTCGTTGGTTAGGTTAGGTTACAGTATGAATAATTGTATGGATAAGTCCAGCCGAAAACAAAAAAATACCGACCCTTGTTAAATTTGGATTTAACCAAGCCCAGAATTGAGGGTAGCCAAGCTGAGAATACCCAATTTTTTCTTTTAGACAATATGAAAATGAATAACCTCTTTTTTATCCAAACGGAATTTGCCAGAATGAGTATTAGCCAAAGTGAGTATGGATCATTTACTCAAGAAAAAAAACCAACACATCATGCCGATTCTTAAGAAAGTGATGAAAAGAAAAGCACGGATGAATTTATTATTATTGTCTTTCTTTTTTACCTTTGGTTCCATTTCAAGAATTGAGGGCCAGACAATGTTGCGTTGAATTTCCAACAGACGCTCAAAGTTTTTAAGCCATCGCATCTTATCGTCTAGTTCACCTTTGAAATAAAAGAACAGGATTTTTATTTTATTTACTGATGATGTTATGTCATTATTATTTGGTAGAGAAAGTAAAAGTCGTATTGATTTCTTTACTGATCGCATCCACTTTAACCCGTCTTAGATACTACTCTCATTTCCTTCTTCTTTTATTTTTGTATGTGTTCTCTTTCTCTGTATCTTTTTTTCTTTTGTGAACAAGGAGAAAGAAAAAAGTGGTACAAAGAAAGCTAACTTGAAGCTTCACTTACGAATGGAGCTTTCCTGAATGTCCAGGATTTGAACGATGAGTTCCTTTTCTTGTGGTTCGTTGGTCCGACTCTGGATGTCCTTCAAAATGAGGGGAATTTTCATCAAGTGTTGCACTGGAGATACGAGAAGGTCCGTGAGCTGCAGTTTCTTGCAGCGGGGATCCTTCATACATAACTACAATAGGGCATTATTATATTATAATACATATAGTTGTACAGTTATAGTTGTAGTTAATTAGTCAGGGGGGAACAAACATATTTATAGGTAGTTATCATGGATTGCAGTTACTATGGTTTGCCAAAGTTGTTATCTATTCCTACCTTTTCAAAATCGCAAAATTCGACATGTCTTCTGAGAGTTTCCAGATAATTGAGAGCATTAATGTAGTTGAGAGCATATCGATGATAAGCTTGTGACATTGCTCTTGCTTTGCTACTTGGTTCAAACAGCTTTGCCAACACCTGAGTTGTTGGTAGAGAGCCGGCCGGATCCGTCAGGGTGAGAAGAAGGTGAATAAATTCTTTGCAAAAAGCATACGTCACAGCGCATAATTCATCCAAATTGCCAAATAACAGTTCCGGTTCCGCATACATTGCAAAGCCTTCAACTTGTATGCGCTTCAACGGTTCCATAAATACCTGCAAACATATCTGCATGTTGTACAACAAAAACAAAAGTAAATTGTAATAAGGAACTCACATTTTTCAAAACCATTAGGTGATCATAAAGAAAAGAGCACTCGCTCTGAAAGAGATCCCAAAGCGCTTCTTTCTGTCTCAACTTTTGCCTCAGGATGGGATCCGTCTCATCCGCCGAGCTTTTTCTTGAAGTTGCTGGACTGGAAGATGGTCCAGGAAGGTTGAGAGGGAGAAGGATTGGTTCACCGGGTGGGGGTGGTCCAGGGGGTGTGGATGATGTCACTCCCTCCGAACATGATGATGGTCCTCCAGCAGAGTCTGGTTCCTTTCCCTCCACAAGCTTTTCACTCATAAGAAATCCTTGTGCTCGGAACAGAGCGGGAGTTAGGCGCCGCTCTAGACAGCGATCGGACATGGTGCGCATGAGACCCATCCTTTTTCTGACCAACGGTTTAGGCGGAGCGTTATTAACAACTTTTGTTGGGGATGACATAACGGCGGCCATTGCTCCAGCTGTGATGGAGACCTTTATGGCGGTGGGGGCTGAAGGAGAAGAAGGGATGGTGGTGGTGGTGACAGGGATTGGGGAAGAACATTGTTGGCTGAGAGAAAATATTGCAATTAGGGAGTGAAGTGAAAGTTGTGAAGTGAATTAACATGACAAGAGAAGTTGACGAGTTACCCTTTAAAATCATTAACTGAAGAAGAAGTTGATGGTCCAGAGGATGATTCGGATGAAACAACGCTAACCGATTTTTTAGTCTTCTGATTACTCACATGTGACACAAAATCAGACCAAACCATTCCTTTGAAGCGGGAAAGTTTGGGATCGCTGAAATCGCAAGGTTGTAGAAGGTTCATGATTTCTTCTAAAGTTCCTGTTGGTCCTCCTTTGGATCGGGAACTACGTTCAAACTATAGGAATGGACGAACAGAGAGAAGAAAAACGGTATTTAGTATACTTTTGTGTACAAACATTAGAATCTCTTCATAAGACAGTTATCAAAAACAGAAATTCGGAAAATTGAATTTGGATTCATCATCATCATGTCATCTACATGTGTAGAATGTAGGATTTTAGGGTTTTCTTTCATGAGGATAATGATATGGGATATGATGAAGGAGGAGAGGAAACGGAGAAAGCGCTTCCTTCCTCCAAATGACGTATTCTTTTATGATTTCACTTTCAACAGGTTGTTCATCTGTATATCCAACTCAGGGAAATGAGGAAGGAAAGGAGTGCTAGGATTTCTTTTAGCAAGATTTCCATCATCCAGAAGTTTTAAAGGTTTTAAAGGACCAGCACTAACAGAAAAAAAAACGAAAGAGACAGATTTTTTTTCTTTTTTGCTAACTTTTAATGGGACAACTTTTCCAGGTTTTTTCCCTTCTTAAAGATAAAAATAAAAGTATGACAAAGACAAAACTAATAAAGCATAAAAAATAGAAGGTTTCCCCCGTGAAGTTCAATTCGTAAATGAGATGGATTTTTGTAGAAGAAGAGCTCATTAAAAATTGATGGAGATGATGAAAGTTGATGGGGAAATATTCACTTAATCCTCACTTGTACTTGTATGTTTATTATTATTTTTGTTTTTCTTCTTTTTTGGTTATTTTATATCTTTTCCTCGCTTTATTTACTTCTTTCATTTTTCTCTTTCTATCTCTCTTTTTTCCGGATTGTTATCAAAAATTGCCTTGTTACGTATGACTTGGTTCCTGCGTATGTATATGTATTACTTGATTCTCTACCATTTTATTCATTGTGTGATGCATTTGCATTTTATGAGAAGAATTTAATGTATATTCATTTATCCTTTTTCTTGGAAGGATTTAGCCCAAGGAGAAAGTGGAGAAAGAGGAGGAAGGTGTGGAAGATGGGATGAGTCGCAGTATGGGTCACAACACCTCCGCCATTTTTCTGTTATAGACAAGACGACATGACGGGCAAAATTTTATTGCCTTACGTGTCACTTTCTACCGCTTTCTCCGCACTTTCACCCAACACAGATATAGTTTAAAGAATCAAGGTAAAGAAAAATGGAGAGAGAAAGAGAGAGAAATAAGGCAAGAAGAAATGAGATAGGAGAGAAAAGTGCTGGAACGCAACATAATAATGATAATAGGAATAATGTCATCCTCTGCTCAGTCTTCTCATCCTCCTGTTCAAGTCACCTGTTGGATTTTCTTTCTTCCTTGATTTCATTTCTTACTTTCTATGCATGGTGGTGCTGCTTCGTTCGCTCAACTTTCACCTTCCACTCTCATAACCCAACCGTCTCTTTATCTTATCTTATCTTTTCTTATCTTATCTTATCTTACCTTATCTTATCTTATGTATACGTTGGGTAGGTTAAAAATAGTTGGAGAAGAAGGAAATTCCACTGGAGAATTGAATATGCCATAATTTAGGTGAAAATGGAGAGTTGAGATTGTATGAGAGTACAGGAAGGGAAATTTATCTGTAGTCTCCTAAAAAATCTAAGAATAGGGATGAGATGAAATAATAATATTTGGGGGCAGTGGGACAAAGCTGGATGCACACATATCCTAACCTAACCTATTTTATTTATACATATGACGCGTGTTTTAATCCTTATTCCTTGTGCATTCTTTTTCCTAGCACTTTCTCTACTGGAGTTGGGTGAGAGTGGTGGTTAGGTGGACACTTATTTGTTTAAGAGTGAATTGCATTGAAGTGGAGTGATGAAGGAGAGTGAGAGAAAGGAAGGAAAAGAGGTGATAACGGGGAGAATAAAGATAACCGTAAAATAACATAAAATAACATTAGCAATTTGCAACCTCCATAAAATAAAAGGCTTTACTTCTCTTTTAGAAATAAAGAGAGGAGAGAGAGAGAGAGAGAGAGGAGAATGTCATAAACATTGGACCAGCACTTCGTCGTCTTCTATGGGATGAAGGCATGGAGGTGTCGGTCGGATCCAAGGAAGAGGTCAAATACGTTTGCAAACGCAAAATAAATTGGCAATCTCATTTTCCTTTGGCACAAAAATTGAATTGTTTGAAATCTTTAGCACCGTTATTTTGCAAGAGTGTAATTTCCCTTTCTCGAGTGGAATGTACAATTTTCTATTCTGCTGCAGACATTATGAATTTAAATGACGTGATTTCAGACAAAAAAGAGAGAGGGAGATATCAAACGCAAGTTTAGAAAACGAATAAATTGATTTCTTTCTGTTTCCATTCTCATGATTCACATTCAATGGAGAAATCAAACAAGCGAAAAGCGAAGAAAAAGCTGACTTGCTTCTGAATTATGTAAATTACTATTGTTTGTGTATACATACATTTACACGCCATAAATTTGCAAACTTCAATTTATGGAAAACAATGAAATCGTTTATTTTGATTGCTTTCTTTCTTGAAATTGTGCTCGTATTGTTAGCTTTCTTTCATTTTATGCAGTAAATTTAAAGTGATTGTGATTTGTTGTTGGTCACTGCGGGTTAAGTTGTATAATGTGTATTTTCTGTATGTGAAAGGCAGAAGGATAAAACGTTGAGGATAATAGAAGAAAGGAGAGTATTACTTCTGCGGTGGTGGTATTGGTATTCCTCATATTAAGTATATATGTATTGTGTGTAAAAGACATTGAGAAATGCGTATCATGCTGAGGTTCATTTATATCCGTCACTGTCTCCCAATTCTTGAGCCGCCTTGTTTTGGGTTAGAGCGGGATCAATCTGTCCGCCTCTGCCTGCGTCACTCTCACTCACTCACTCTCCCTCTCTCTCTCTCTCTCTCTCCAACGGGGAAAGCAATCCTTTTACTCAAGTATGCATGCCGTATACAAAAAGAAAGAAAGAAAGAGGAAAAAATAATCTTCCCAATCTCACCAATTTCAACAAGGACCAGGTAACTTTGCCCTTCCGGTTATGATGGCTGTCACCATCAAATATTGTTGGGATGGGGGATGGCGATTCGATGGGCGTGCCTGGAAACAAAGGAGAAAGTTTATTTATTATAATTCATATTTTGGTGGGTAATTCTTGTAAACAGAGAGAAATTGAGAATAAAGTTATGGACGCGTTTTCTCTCAGTAAATGTATTAAGGATGGATGGATGTATGTATGAATGATGATATGTATTGATTCCTTGGTCGTAGAGAAAGCATGCAATTTGAGACTCGGTTGGAGAGTTTTGAGATGACAGGAATACCGTTCGGTTGAATATGGCTGATAGGTTGGGTGGTTGGATGGATGGAGGACATGACATTTTGGGAAGAAAGTTGGAATCTCAATTTGCAACACAGCTGCATGTCTACCCTTCCTGCAATACTTTTAAGTAGAAGGAAAGAAAGAGCTTTGATCAGTGAAAAAGGGTGCATGGATGGATGGATGGATGGATGTAGTTATTCAGACAAGATAGAAAGAGGACACCGTACACGGAGGAAGTCCAGTTAGCTGTCCAGTACAAGGGAGGTCTATTATATCAATCCGTAGAATTATATACTGATGCAGTTGGAGGAATGTCATACTGCGCAAATTTAGGAGGGCTGAAAAAATAGGCAAATTCTGTTTTTTGGATCTCTGATTTATTTCATAATATGGGAAGGATATTGTATGGAGGGGTTTAGAAAAGGTGTATGCACATTTTACAATAATGGGGTGCAGGCGTCCGAATGACCCACCTAACACAACACCCATACCATAACATATGTACCTAACCCACATTATGGCGATAGGAATTAGGAGTTAGTGGGGAAATATTGGAATATATTGGATGGCATTGTCGAAAAGAAAGGAATGAATATTATATTAATATGTAAGTGGAGAAAGTAATACAGGAATTGAGAAAGGAGAAAGTGAGGATTGACTTTTATGGAGAAGAGAGGAATAAAGAGTGAAAATCTTAAACATATGGATTCCTACTGGATCCTTTTATTATTGGATTTGAAATGAGATGAGGAGGAATGGGATAAAATGGAATTCAATTCAATTCCAAGACTCATAAGGGTTACGCATTTCATAAGGAATTAAATTTCTGGAAATGGGGACATTGCAATTTCTTTTGTGAAAATATGGCGAGCTAGAAATGAAAACGGTATGTTCCTTGCGTATTGTTATATTTGGTTCTGATGGGTTTGTCCATGGTTAGGCGGGTATTGGGTTAGTTATAGGGTTAATGAAATGAGGAATGCAGTAGTGGTGATCAACGCGGTGAAAGTGGTGTTCCATGGTTGGTTAAATTTATCCAATCCAAATCACCACTTACTCACAAGGGATGAGGTTTGTATTTAATTAATTGTTTGTAAGATACATTTGACCCGGGAGTAAGAATTCTTATCGTATTACGTGTCGCTAATTTCTTTCTCTTTTTATTGAAAAGTTGGAAGAAGAAGAAGAGTGTGGGAATGGAAGGGAAAGTGAGCGGTGAAAGGTGAAAGGTAGTGGAGTGGAATGGTAATCATATTATTTGGCTGCTTGTGGTTCATTCCTCGCATTGCAATACGACTACTGTGTCACAAACTCTCACTCCTATAACTTTCACAGCATGTCGCCACTTTGGGAAAAAGAACGAAAGTGATGTTCATTGGAGGAAGACGCCAGTTCTAAGAAAGGGTGTGGTCAAGGTGACTAGCAAAAAATGTCTCACACGGAACATGAATTTTGCAATATAATACTCGAATTGAGTTACAAGTTAATATGCACAAAGATTGGATAACCATCTCTGTCTCTCTATCTCTCACGTTGGAGAGACTGGGGTGAAACCTATATGGATGAAAGTGAGATGAGAGAGAGACAGAGAGGGACAGAGACAGGGAGTGAAAATAAAGTAACTTCCTTATTTGCATAGATGGAAATGGAGCAAAGATCGTGTCACCCTAATTGAATTTAAGATCGAAGGAATATTCACTACCTCCAACTTTGCATCTCTATCACCTTAGCTAGAGTTTGTCTCACTTCATGTTGCTATTTCCAGCTAGCTTTCACCCAATGTGAAGAGAACATGTGTATCCAATTGGGGATTCGGGTTCTCTCCAAATGTGCCAAATTTATTTTTAGAGAAAGTTGTGAAAATAAGCATGGTTTTTTTCATCAAGGGATCAATTGAATCTCCAAAATCTGTTGCGATTCTGGGCAAACTTTGGCAATTTCCTAGTTTGTTCCTGGAACTGGCCTCGGATAATTTTGGAAATCAAATTGTGAAGAGAATTGATTCCTTGGAAGAGTTTATTTATCGGCAATAAAGAAAAAAGATGGAGAAAGTTTGATAAAAATTCCCCAAGGAGGAAGTTAAAAGAGATAGAAAGAGAGAAAAAAAGAGACCGTTGGGATGGAGGGATTCTGGGAGGATATATGTTGTGTCTTACCAAGTAAACTCTTCCGCTGACTGAGGACTTTTCCATAGACGAGAAGGTCACCCGGACAGATTTGCATGGGTGGAATGACCACGATGGAGGAGCGACGGTTTCTTGGACTTGTGTTGATATCATCACTACTGCATCGCCTGGAAGAGGGAAAGGCAGGGTTACAAATAATAATATTCTGATGAATCTGTAAGTTATTAGTAGATGAGAGTGTCTTATCTTACCCCCAACTCCTCCCATCCTTATCCCCATCTCCTTCGTAATCATGGTCTGGGATCAGTTTTGGTGGAACGAGCGCGGGACGGCGGATGGTTAGGGCGGAAGCGGGTGGTCCCACCAACGGCATTTCTTCTGGGGGACATCCAGCATTGCCAGAAGAAGAGACAATACTTCCCCCACGTGAGGATGGGACTGTGTTGCCCCCACCACTGCCCCCAACCACACCCCCACCAACTCCAATCATCCCCAAAGTGGTAGAAGTCATCATTCCAGAGGATAAACGATGGGGGCATGGCAGGCTCCCTGCCCCACTCCCACCGCTCAAAAGGTGATAGTGATGACTCCCTGGGCTCAGAAGAAGGTTTTGGCTCATGGAGGGAGACAAATCCAGGCTACCGAACGCTTGTTGACCACCCTTCAAAAAAAGACGAAAGACGTTAACAATCATTTTTTGTTTCATTTTATAATATATTTGTATGATTTTTGGGATAACCATGGCAATGAAATGAAATGTGTACTTAAGAAACCTTTCACCGATCCCTATTCATTACTGTGACTTGGATTCCGGAAGTTTCTCATAAATTTTCTTTTTGGAGCAAGCTGCACATTCATAACTCCATTTTATTCTATTGAATTCTATTTACTAACTTATTGTTGAGTGATTGAAGAAGCATCTCTCCTTTTTGTACTTTTGAGGAGAAAGGGAATAATGATTGATTGCATCAATTTCAGAAATGACGACGTAAAAGTAAAATTTAGCGTATGTAATGGAGGAGAAAGTGAGTGGGTAGGTAAAAGTAAATAGTTCGTGTTTGTGTGGCTTCATTAATATATTTGGAGAAAGCATTAATGTCTTGTCACTGGGGGAAAGGGACCGAGTAGTTTGTCCTGTGTTGGTTGGTTGGGTGGATGGATGGCTGGCTGGGATTCACTTGGATTGGGATTCACTTGGATTAAGTTAACACAACGGGAGAAAGCAGAGAAAAGTAAATGGAAGCGAAATAGATGTTAGGTTGTAGTTGTAGTAGTTGGAGTAAGTAGTATGTAGCTTCGTTCGTTCAGGGGATTAGTTGGGTTGGGTCGTCGTGTGTGGTTTTGAAGAAGACGAGAAGAGGAGAATAAATAAATGTAATGGAGAAATAGAGAAAAAACGAACGAAAGAGAAGAGGGAAGAGAGGAGCAAATTGAGACAGGAGAAAACACGTCACTGGAGAAAGTCCTCGTAGACAGTGAAAGCCAAGATGTCCTGGGTTGGTCGGTTGGTGTCACCTTTCGTTTGCTTTCTTTGTCGTCCTCCATCAAATTGGAGAAAGTAGGAATTAAATGAAATGATCCACCTGCAAGGAACTGGACACTTGAGAGGAAGAAATTTAAGAGGGTTTTTATAGTGGGCGAAGGAGGAGAGTGAAAGTAATTTTATTAGGAATTTAAAGACGGGAAAAAGTAAAGAGTTTGAGTGGGTCATCCAGTGTATGGTGAAAGTAATTCGAAATTGGAAATAATTGCATTTTACCCCAATCCAATTGGAATTCCGATATCAGGAATGCACGCACAAATTCTTCTATATGATGTCAATGTGATATCAGTTTCCATGACAACAACGCATATTATGGGAAGCACTTCTGTGTATATACTCTACAACATCCAATTCTTAGATTTTCAAAAATCTTGTCTACCTTAGCACGATCCAGGGGTTATGTGCCCGTGCTGTCGGTCTGACCGCATAACTCGCAGGAACGAGTTGAATCGATATTCAACTCAAATTTGGCAGAACTATGCTATTTAAGTTTGATAAGTCAGTCTGAAAATGCAGTCTGATGATTCAGTCAAAAAATATAGTGAGTCTGATAAGTCAATCTGAAAATGCAGTCTGATAAGTCAGTCTGATAAGTCCGTTTAATAAGTCCGTCTAATAAGTCAGTCTGTTTGTTTGTTATGTGTTTAACGTCGACTCGAAGTGACATCGTAGCCGTTTTCTTTCATACGAGTGACATAGAAAGAATCGAATTCACTAACTTGCAGGGATATCCCACTTGCAGGTGATACTAAACTACTTAGGATAGGACTAGGAGTGGAAAGGGACGAATAAATGAAATTTGGGAATGTATGGAAAGGACGGGTAGCTGGGTGGTGTTGCACATTGGATAAGGAAACCGCCTTAGATTAAATATCTATGCAAATTAATGCCAGAGCCCATACAATTTGATGTTACAGTCATTTCAAATCAACTTTTTGCTTCAATTTGGAATTCGGTTCTGGATATTTGTGATCCAGCCCCTAGACCAGACAGGACTGATAACGTCTGTCAATGCAGCCTGATAAGTCAGTCTGAAAATACGATAATCATAATTCGTTAATTTTGGAATCATGTGATATTCGAAAATCTTGCCTAACCTACGCAAATGTCTAGGACGGGAGCCTGACCAATCACCTCCACCACCCTTCATACATATATACGAGAAAAGAAGAGTGGAAAAGGGCTCAACGTTCACTGCAAGGAAAGCAGGGTAGACAACTTTGTCTTTCTTTCTGTGGTCAGCATTGACAAATGTTTATTTGGTTGCACATAGATACTTATATACTCCACACGAAGAATAAGGGTATGATGACTACTAATTTTGTGGTTTGGTTCTGTGGTCAGGGAAGAAATATTTTAAGGCAGAACTTATGGATATAGGTGCATTGTTGTTACATATTAAAATTTGGGTAAGTTGGTGTATAAAAAGATGAATGTTTGATAAATACAAGCAACATACACATACCTACATTAAATGGATGGTAGGATTATAATTTATTGAGATGTATGATTGTAAGTTTTGCTGAATCAAAACATAACACGTGAATAAATGACTATCAATAAATTTAGATTTAACTCTCACTCAATGATTATGATTATGATGCAATGGTTATGCAATAGTGAATATTACGTGATTTTTCTGACTAATTTCGCTTTCACATTGTTTTTCCTATCGGGAAAGGTCAATGTGGAAGAGACTCCGTGGCTTCCGTGGCTTGGTTTTATCATTTTGTGACCCAGCATAGTAATTACATAATATTGCATGACTTGATGATGCTAGGAAATCAGGAGTGGTGGTGGAGGTGAAGATGAGTTCTTTTCCTCATTGTACTTTGGCGTCATGCTGATCTCTTACCCTGTCTCAGACTGTATTCAAAATCTATCGTACAAAACACGCTAATGAGAAAGTGGAGAAAGTTAAAGGTAACACTGTTACTTGCTCTTATTGTTCCCCTTCTTTCATTTATCTACAACAATTTGCGTAATGTGGAATACTGCAAAATGTAAAAAGGACACTAATGTACCATTAAAGGATTAATTTATTTTTCGAAGAAATCACTTTTACATCAAATTTTGCTTTGTTTTCACTTTGTTCTTGGTTAAAAGTGAAATGATTGTGTCGTATTGGATTAGATTTAAACGATTTTGTCCAGAAGAACCTTTTGCTTTTACTTTTCTCTTCGCCTTTTATTTTGTGGATTGGATTAGATTTAGATGCTTTCACTCACTCACAAGCTCACTCACTCACTCACCTTGACGCTTTTATAATTTGATATTTGAAGAGAGTGTATGTATGTATAACTTTGGTGGATGTGGTGATGGTCGTCGTGGTGGCGTGGTTTTTACACAACTTTCACCGGCGGGGAAAGCTGGAAATTGACTTACGCTTGGATATAACAATACTTCATGCTTTCTTTTTGTCTTTTTCTCTTTGGAACAACATTATTATTCAATGATGGAGGAAAACTGGATACAATAAAAGAGCGAAATTGCATTATCTATTGGGATATTATTTTACCCGGGTAAGTACTTGCACTAGCGAGGCAGTTTGCAGTGTTTGCACAGGCTACCCGGGTGTGTAAGGAATTCCTTTTACTTGTCTTTTTTTTGTGAAATTGTAGCATGTAGGAGAAGAAGAAGACGCAAAGCTTTTAGGTAGACTAAAATATTTCCGTTCTTGTGTATCTGTTCCTGATTTTTTGTGTAACTTTAAACTTAGCACAAAGACAATTAATGAGTGGGGATGGATTCTTCTGGAGTGGTTGAGATTTTTAATTATAAAGGATGTATAGACATAGACAAATCTGCAGATGCCGAGGAATCAGATTTTTCCTAATTAATTCCGATTGCAATAGTCTTAATTTGGCTAAATCATTGATAAATAATTTAACTGATGTGATAATGATGAAAGGAAATCATTCCGTTCAACTCGGGAAACAAAGTTATAGAGAAAGTTTTGAAAGTCACAACGGCATAAAATTTAGCAAGGCTCAAAGTTATACGGATTTGTTCAATCAAATGGCTTGTATATGTGATTCGTCTGGATAAAACTGTAATCGTTTTACAACAGAGTTTTAAGTATGAGGAGAAAGTTATGATGTGAAAATAAATGAGAGCAAAGCAAACTAAGCTCAAAATAGCCATACTCCCTGTGTCATACACATCGAAAGGACAAACGACTCGGTGATGGAACTCAAAATTGTACGTCATGCATATAAAAATAGAAAAAAGTTGCCCAAAAACCTAGAGAGGTGAAGTATTACATGATAATACAATACAGTCCTCCAGTGAGAATTAGGTTTAGGGGAAATTTGCTTACAAAATTGAACAGAGTTTGGAATTATTTATAAATTTATTTAAAGTGCACTAGTGCAAGTGGGGAAAGTACAAACAATATTGCTCTTGCTCACGTGAAAGCGTTATTATTGTTGAGAAATTGTTGACAAATAAGATTACTAATAAGATAAGCGCCCCTAGTGATTACTTAATTCATAACCCGTAAATATTGTCTAACGTAATTTATGTTTTTGAATTTACTGAAGTTATACTCCTGATGATGGGAAAAGCTATTTTCCGAAAGCTTGAGACTTAATAAATTGTTAAAAAAAATGTCTTCCTTGAATTCCACTGAAACTTCCACTGACAAATAAGATGATTATAGGGTGAAAGTGGTGGAGGATGAGAAAAGGTGGGAGTAGCAAAAGTGCGAAGGAGTGTACATCATGTATTCTGTTGAATCAGATTGTTTAATGGAATTGGGTGTGTGATGATGCATGGTCTTTGTGTAAAAGAAAGCAGAAATGGCTTTGTTGGAGGTAATCTCAGTCCGTGAAGGCTTTATCGGACGAGGAGGAAAGATAAAAGAAAGGTGTGTGTGTGGGCAAGTGAAAGTGTGAGTGGAGTGAAAGCCTACAATTTAGTTTGGGTCGGAATATGGATGGGTTTGAATTGGATGGGACAGGAAATTGAATCCATTTGCAGCCATTTGGGTGAAAGATAGTGCAGTTGCGGGCTGGCTGCCTTTTGTTTTGTGCTTTTCTGTGGTTCACGCTATTAGTTTTATCAAGTGAGTGAATTGGGTTAGTTCATTGGTGCTTTCACTTTGAAAGGAAATCAAGTCAACTATTATGTATACAACCAACCGAATTTGTCTTTATTATCTCGATAAATAATTGAATAATGGATGGATGAATGAATTTGTGGCTGATGAAGTAAATTTGACATAGCGCAAGGAATATTGAGAATGAGGCAATAATTATTATTCAAGATGTCGTTCGTTAGCCAATAATAAGCTAATAAATGGTTGTCATGGAAACAAGGTGGGTAATGGAAAGAGCTGATATTGTTGAGGAGGAGAGAAAGAGAGGGTAGGAATATTTTCTCTCCGTATATCTTCATACGTACATAGTATATGTGTATGGTTATTATTACGTCTGCTGTCAAAATATATAGTAGAATGTCTCCTGAGAAAGAATGGAGTGAAAGTGAAGTAAGATTGATCTCTTTCCCATAAAACTTTCACTTTTCACCCAAAGAAATTTCTTGTTAATGGAAGTTCTTGTGTGATACAACGGAAATCGAGGTGACAAGGCACGTAGGAAGGAGAGGGAACTATCACGGGACACCAGCTTTCTTCATTCCCTTCTCCGCCAAGTTAGAAGATTTTGTATTTTATTTTTGTGTTACTTATTTTGTGGTTGTGGAAAATATGGCAGAGGTGACAGGAGGAGAAAGATGAGATGGATGTGACAGGAAAGAAAGTGTGCTTACCTCCGTTTGAACGTTTGGCGATGGGAGGTTGATGTAAGGAGCCGATCCGCTGCGGGTGCTTCCATCTCGACTACGAACCAAGCCTAAGGAAAAGTCAAGATTAAAGTGTGATGCTATCTTTTTTGTTGGGTGAAAGGGCATACAATTAAATGTGGGGGTCGAGGATGTTTAGAACAGAGGAGTGAAAGTGCAGAGAGTGAAAATTAATATGTGGAGAAAGTTTATGCTGGAGATTTGTGTTCATCTTGTAGACTTCATCCAGGTGAAAGAATGGCTGGTTTTCTCCTCACTTATTTCACTACCTGCTTTGTTTCTTGTACATTTTCCGGGTTTCCTGATATATGGTTTGGTTGAATGGGCAGTCCAATGTAGACTAGACCACTTTTCACCCAAGGGAGAAGGCGAGAGACGTTGTTCTCTTTGTCCTCTATCCATTCATTTTATCCCTTCACATCAAGCCAGCTTTCATCCTCAATTCTCTACTACATAACTATAACGACTATCTACCTCTCTTCTTGTACAGATGGAGATATCAAGAAAAGAGGGGAGAAATAAGTAGAGAGAGAGAGGAGAAGTGTGCTAGTTTTAGCCCGAACCAGGGCTTATATGTACTCATGCTGTCCATCTGTCCGTCTGTCTGTCTGACCATAACTCAAGAACGTGTTCCGATTTGACCGATCTAGTAGCTCAAATTTGGTACAAACATGCATATTGACAATCTAACGAACGAGTTCGAAGATGGGAATGATCGGATAAGAGGTTGACCAGTGGGGGTCACCCAGGTCGGGTTGGGTCATTGGTGAAGAATATTAGAAATGGTCGTAGAAAGCTGAAATTCGGTATGCTTGTTCATTTGGGGGTGTAAACTAGGAATTAAGAGTCAAATTTTTGTTTGGGGAAGACCCGGTAGGTAACTCACAACTGGCCCACACTGCTTTTAGAAAGTTGTCGTAGAAAGCTGAAACTTGGTGCAATTTTAAAAATTTAGAAATATCAAAGTATTTTGTCGAGCTATTATTGCCTAGGGGACCTATTATAGAACCAAGGTGACGTACACCGATTTTACAAAATTGTCCAATTTTTACAAAATCTTCTGGAAACATGCAAATTGAAGTTGTCATTGGTAAATATGGAGCTATATAAACGGGTGCTATAAGTCGGGAGGTACTAAAATAGGCCGGCAGCATGGTCATGGACAGCGTCGTAGCACTGACTCCATTACCCCTTATCCGAGGAAGGTCCGTGGATAGTTAGTGTCTTAGGATACTCCCCTGGATTGTCTATTTCAAAAGGTTAGGTTACAAAAAATTAAAATACGAACTCCACACATGGCGTAAAGGCGTACACCATTTCCGGTTTTAAAACCTAACCTTTTGAAATAGACAATCCAGGGATAGGCACTAGAGTATAAGGTTAAGACGAAAGAGTGCTTATCAGGGACCTTCAGGGTCTGCGACCGTGCGTGCATTATAAATCTAAATCCTGGTTCGGGCTACAGCAAAGTTGTACTAGAAGTTTTTTATCTTTTGGATGGATGGATTTAAGAGGAGGAAGAGATTCACCTTCCTTCCCTTCCATACTTCCACAGAAATGGGTCCTTTACTCCGTTCAGTAGAGAAAAGAAAGGGCATTATGGATAGTCTTAGTTTCTCCGTGTTTTGAGAATCCAATCCAATGCAGAGAGAAAGCTGTGGGACTTCTTTCTTACCTGGTTCTTTGGGTGTAACCAAGGCATGAAATGTTTGAACTTAAGGTTTTGAATAAGTGTGAGGTGGGTGAATGAGTATAATTAGGTATTTGAATAAGAATAAACAAAAAAAAACGATTACCTCCACTGACGATTTGAAGCCGTGACTCGTCATGAATGGCTGTGGAGGCTTGTTCGCAGCAGAAATGGCAAGGTGGGTCTGCGTCCGGGAAGTCCAGCTCGGAAACATGGGTCACGGCCACATTCCCGCACCGTGCCGTCCGAATCTCACTCTCCCAGACTGAAATAAATAAAAAAAGACCAATATAGGTATCTGGATCAGTTATGATGAGTGTATTCCAAGCAGGAGAAAATGTACAATTTGATTGAGACACGTGGAAATTGTAAAGTGAAAGAAAAAATGATTAGAACTCGACAGGAGTAAATAATTGTATTAGAATAATAGGGAGGGAGGGAGGGAGGTATGGAAGAATGTGTTTGGAGTTTGGGGAAGTGAAGCCGTTCTTGAAGCCGAGGAGGAATGGAGAAAAAATAATAAGCACTTTTAAATTGGGATAATAATGCAATTGGAAGAAATGGAATGAGAGCAATGCGAGTCTCATTTCTTCTTCTTCTCTCCCTTCGAGTCAAGAAGTGAAGTTGATATTGTTATCTTGAGATGGATGAGGTGAAGTGGAAGTTGAATTAGGATTAGACAGGAAGCAAGCAGGGTGACAAAGTCGAAAGTAGAACAGCATGGCATGACGCTGTCGAGTTGAGACAAGGCGAATATGAAAATGAAGAGGAAAAGAAAGTAAAGACATTAAGAAATCCAATTTAAGACACAAAACTACGAAAGAACGTGATGGCTTGAGTGAGAAATAGGAAGAAATATTATTTGTTTTCCAGACAAAATTAGTTGGACAAGTTGTTTTAAGATTGCATTTTTGGAGAAGATTAAAGAAGATTGTATATGCGGTGGGCATGAAGGTTGTGTTAACCTGGTATTGTATTAACACACGGCAGAACCCAACTAACTCGTTTTCACACCCAACTACATAATATTGAACACGACTGTAATAATACACTAGAATTACCTTTATGGTAATAATATTGTATTTACGCGGTTACATGTACATAAATTCGTTTGTATACCAAATTGTTAGTATACATATGTCCCCGATTACCAGATATTGAATAGTGTGGAATGCACAATATGATATTATTTTACAAATTAAGAAAAGAAATACAAACATACGAAAAGAGTGTGTGCGTGTGGAGGTAGGAAAGAATTCAACTTGTCATCGTTACTCCACCCATAAGGATTCCACATTAACTAAACTAAGCTGACAAGTACAACTACTTGGTTAATTCACCAATTTATTAAGAAGGCATGCATGCATACTCGGAGAAAAAGAAACAGACCCACAAATGGATGGATGGATGAATAACTATGAAAGCAACCCATCAATTACACCAGAAACCAATTTTCTCCTCTATAAATGCGTCACAGAAGGAAGAAGAGGAATGTCTGCTGTGACGTTTGGACATGAAATAGAGAACTCGAACGAAGCCATACATATATATACAGCAACCAACCAAATAAGTAAGTGAACAAACAAATACTTATGTTTGGATGGTGAAAGGAGGACGACCGACTTGGCATAAATATTCCCACACAAACAAACACCAACTCACTAGAATTTCTTTGTCGAGGGGACGGGAGGGGATGACAGACAGAGGAAAATTAACCTCATTGGGAATCAATATTTTGATGAAGGCATGAAAGAAGGAACGAGAAGAATAGAAAGTAGGACTGGGTTAACTACTAATTCAATTGTCGAGGTAACAAGCATTCAAGCAATAGAGAAGGAGGAGGAGGAGGATGAGAAAGAGGGTGCATGGTTGGCATAATTCAAAACAAAATGGGTGATGCAACTGCCATACAATTCCATACGATGCACTATGAAGCAAATGGCCCGAAAATGGATTCTAATTATCTGAAGCATTTAAAACACGTAATGGACTAATAGAAAGGGATTTTTTTACTATTATTATATTTAAAACGAGCTTTTTTAACCCACCCCCCCGGGGGGGAATAAATTTTTGTTACAATTTCTAACATAATCAATCCCATTCTATTAGTCCATTACGTGTTTTAAATGCTTCAGATAATTAAAATCCATTTTCGGGCCATTTACTTGATAGAACGATGTTTGGATTTCCACGCAATGATTGTAACTAATAACATTCTTGAAGAGCTAGGGCAAATTCGGTTGACGCTTCCGACAGTTTGCGCATCCTGTTTAAAAGCGAATCCTATAATAGATATGGCCATTGGCAATGATATTAATCAGATGTCAAAAATTGAGAATTGTTGCTATTCTTTTCCTGAAATGTTTGTTGCATTAATCCACTCCACTGCTCATATGGAAGGGACTAGAGCCAGTAAATAAGATGGAAATGTGCCCATTCCAATTTTCGAGACAAGAGCTAAACAAATATGAAGAGAGGAGAAAGTAAGTGTGTGTGTGTGGAAGGGAATAAAGATATTACGTACGTACGTTCTTCATTTTTCTGGATAAAGGAGAAAAACTTGAAAAAATAGAAAGCATGTTCAAGTTGTGGATTTTCGTTTTTAAGATTTGTTCTCAAGAGGAGACCACGAAAGCATAACGAGAAATGTTAACTTTGCTCTTATTTGGTCCTCTTATTCTTCCTTTATTGTATGAATAGTACGGCTTGATTTTGATTTTTGAGCACGAAAAAGCACACAATTGACAAAATGTTTGTCTTGTTTTCATATTATTGTATTCATGGTATATTGTTGTTGTGTATTCTGATTCTGCTTTCTTTCTTTTTTTCTATACCTTTATATCTACCTAGAGGCTGGGCTGGAGTGAAAGTGGAGTGAATCTTAATCTTTCTTTGCTTTCTTTGCTTTCTTTTTGGCTGGCTGACAAATAAATGGATAGAGCTTAGAAATGGAAGAAACTCACTTTGAGAATGGGGCACAATGCGTGGTTGAAACCAAGGCGAACAAGTTGCATCATTTCATTCAGAAGTGAAAGTATACAATGAAGGCTTTCTTTTTGTGCCAGATTTTTAATATTTTCTAAACCTCTCTCCCTTTTCAAAGGATGATCCTTACTTTCACTTTTATTCCATTTTATTTACTTGGATTGGATTGTAAATAAAAATAAGTGAAAGTTGAGTGAAACTAAATTTACGTAAGTGGAAATGAAGCTATAGGAAGGAGAATGAGACTAGTGGTGGTGGAAATATGGAGTGAAAATATAAATGAAGTTGGCATATGGGAAGATTATTGCATTATTAAGACTGAAAGTTCTGTTAGACTTGGATAAGACTTATGCGAAGGAAAGTTGCGAGTGAGAAAGTTTTGATGACTATGATTTAAATTTGAACTTCATTCGGATAATGTATAATAATCTATGAATGTCACCTTTGAGCCCAAGCTGTACTTTTTTGCGGGGTAAATGTTAACTTTTATTCACTGTGAAGTACAACAAGTAAAAGTGAATATCATTTCTAACTTTCACCCACAAAGTTGCCTCTGTATGGATAAAGGAGATGTAAAATTGTATGTATTCAAATATATTTTTGGTCATCATTTAGTAAAACTTTATTTCTTTTGTTAGTCCATCTGAGACAAAGACGGTAGTGATCTGACTGGCTGGTGTTGATGGGTGAGAGATAAAGCAGGGAATGTCGAGTGGTGTTTGGTATCCAAACTTTCTCTCTCTCTCTCTCTCTTTTGGAACACAGAACAACATTTGAATACAAAATGATGATTCATTTCATTCCATTTATTCGAACGTAAAGAGAGATTTTACTCCTTGACACGGATTCACAACCCTTTTTTATTTCTTTCATTTCGTGAACTAATTTTGCATGGATTGATTCTGATGTACAAAGCATATTATTTAAATAATCATTGGGCAAGTATTCATTCATTCTTTTATTTATAAATTTGTTGGCATTTTGTATGGCATATTGTTTGTAGAAATTTTTGTTGTTTTTGATTGTGGATGGGTTTGAACTTGGTTGGTGGTAGTGCGATGGTGGTTTTGCATTTTGTAATTGGACCCGCATTGGCCCCAAAACGGGTAGATTTCATAATTTTCGTCTGTCTGCCTATCTAGCTTGTGGGCCTCTCGTCCTTGTTGCTATTCATTTGCATGAAAGAGAAAAGGAGAGATTTGTTTCTGGGTGACTGCTTTCCCATCCAGATCAACAAACTGAACATGTTACTTTTATTCCATTTACTGGAAAGGAGGATTGTGTGTGTGCGATTCATGCGGTGATACATGGATGTATGTAAGGCTTATGTAGTGTTTGCCTGACAAGAAAGATGATGGGTGGAGGAGAGAAGAAAGTGTATAATGATTAGAGAGGGATGCATTACAATAATATGCTTCAAAGTTTATACTTTCGTTCGGTTTTGTATTTTGTGCAAGACACGCGTAGATTACTGCGAATGAGAGTGTGGTGGTGGTGTTGAGTATATGGAACGTGTCAAAAAGTCTGCATATCCTGCTGATCCTGGTTTGAGTGAAGTGCAAGGGAGAAAGTGGTGGTTGTGGTTGCGGGGAACGTCTCGAGGGAAAGTCAATGGAAGGGCTTGCTCCTACTTTCTGGGAGTATGACATAGGATTAATATTTTCATTGCAAGGGTGGAAATATATATCAAAGATTAGGAGAGATGTACAAGGTGGTTGGGACTAAATGGATAACCAAAGATGAGTGAGAGGCAGGTGTGCGTTTTGAATTCAAGGGAAAGTTTGAAGAGGAAATCGAATACTGAGAAAAGTTGGTAGACCGAGTGAGAGCAAATATATTGTTGCGCAAAAAGAAGTGCTGATTATTCGATTTGCTGAAATTTTGGTTTATTAAGTCGTATTTCGCAAGAGGAAGTTGTTTTGTATACCGGAGATATACGAATTAAGCATTAATATGTATATGTCTATGTCCATTTATTTTAGAGTTGTAAATGAGTTACTAATTTAAGATTTTGATGAATTGTAGTGTATAAATAAAGGTTATGTAAAAATTAAAAAGATTCGGGGAAGAAAGTGGTTCTGTTTTATTACGACTTTCTCCCTCCAATGAATGGAAGGAGAGAAATGAAGGCAAGCAAACGTGAAATTTATACGGGTTAGTAGTTACACTCAGAATCGGTATATATACATACTCATAGGTTCAGGAGTGAATAAATTTGCAAACTTCTCTCTCTCTCTCTCGCGGATGAGGAAGAATTAGAAATGATAATATTGGAGAAAGTGAAGATTAAAGATTTCATGGGAAGTGTATCCAACAAAAGTTTGAGAAAGTTGGAATGGCGGCTTTATATCAGATCAGGGTGTACGAATTCACAACTGTTGCAGGTGAGAAAAAGTTGTTATATGAGAAGGCTAACAAAATGCGAAATATTTCACCTTCTCTATATTATTCACCCGACTCTCATCTCTTTTCTGTGAGATGATTGTATGTACTTTCCTTCTTTTTCATTCTTGAGTAAGTTATTGGTTTGGTTATACTGCTCGGAATGAAGAGGAATCAAGTGGAGAAGGAGCATTCATGTTAATAAGTAATTCTATGTATTAACTTTTTTCATGAGGTGTCTACTTTTTCCCAGGACACACAGTATCTGGAGGGATAGTGGTTTAGCTTAGCGAAAGTGATTATGTCAACATTTCATAATTACTGTAATGGCTTCGTTCCAGAATGTGTGTCAGGTCGTCCCAAACCACACACCACCACCTTCACCACCACCACCACCATCATCAGTCGGAGAATTATCGATCTTTAAGCGTAGAACAAAGGATCAGCTTGACTTGAGCTGGGTCCTTTAACTTGATTTATCATTCACAGATATTATGAATTCTCGAATTATTGTTTACCATGTTACACATTTTGAAGAATTTCGTGGGAATGAGAGAAAGGATTTAATTATGTATATGTATTTGGCAAGAAATTTGGGATATGGAAAAAAAATTTGTAGATGTACCCAGCCAAGTTACAAGCCAAGTTTAGTTGCCTACCCCCATTTTTCCTAGGGTTGGCCCTTTGTCTGTAATCAATGCAATCCTGCTTTCATTGCAGATTGCTTTCACTCTCACGCAGATTAGATCGAATGGATTCATCATTTACTTTCCTCGTAATTAATGGTGACGCTCAAATTTATGTGAAAGTGGGAGAAATATAAAAAAGAAAGTAGGTTAGCATCATCAGTGAACCAGCACCACGACCACCCATCATTCATGGTAGGTGCACATTATGTGATCAAATGCTTGCACCAGGTTAACTTAGATGGATCGCTTATTGCGACATAGTGAGTGAAAGTAGACGACTTCCATCATCCTAATCAGAACAGCTGTCGGTTGCTTCTTTTGGTTGTTGGAATGGAAAATAATCCGATATTATTTTTATACAAGAGGAAAGAGAGAAAGAGAGAGAGAGAGGGAAATCTGTGAAATGAAGTGGAGGATGGATTAATCCATTAATTTCCTTGTTTGGATGGAAGTAGTTAGTAATCTTCTCCTCTAAGGGAAAAAGCGAGTGAAGAGAAAGTTTAGAGACTGCTTTCTCTGCTCTTCAGCCCTGTTCTTGTTCCATGCTTCTCATACCCAATTAGGTTTGTATTTATAAAAAAAAAGAAAAGTTTAGTTCTAAGAACCTATATAACACCATATCCAGTTTTAGTTTCACTTTGACTTTCGTTTCTACTTTCTTTTCTTTCTTCTCGATTTAGATTTAGGGATACGTTTTGTTGAAATGAAATGAATGATCAAATAATTCGGGTGGTGGTGGATTTTGTAGTGATGGATGTGCGCTCAAAAACCTTCGAAACTTTATGCATGAATTTCTTTCTTTATTTTCTCTCGGGGAAAGTCCTGCCTACTCTACTTTTTCTCTTTTTACTAATGTTTTATGAATTTGGGGCTAATTCACAAGTATTTGTGAATGATGAATAGATGTGCTAAATTTGATTTGGTTATCATATTTCTTTTGAAATAAAGTTAAATGCAAAAAAGTGCATGCAGAAAATTGTACAAAAAAGAGGAACTATGTAGTATTTTTGCAACTTACCTTCAACAGAAGGGGGAGTAATGGTAGACGTGTCCCCTTTTCGCGTCGTGGCCTTCAGCACTCCGTCCAAACAGTTGGTTACTGGTCCCTGACAATTACCACAGAGGCGACCTAGTGTATATTTTACCACATCGGAAATATATTAGTTTGCA
Organism: Folsomia fimetaria; assembly: GCA_034695645.1. Lineage (NCBI taxonomy): Eukaryota > Metazoa > Arthropoda > Collembola > Entomobryomorpha > Isotomidae > Folsomia > Folsomia fimetaria. The sequence goes on along the minus strand of JAQFZJ010000209.1, from coordinate 11,476 downwards.
TTTTATATCAATTTTGGCACAGAATTCGGAAATTGAAGATGAAAAATAATGTGTGTAAAGAAGAACAAGTAATAAGATAGTAGGTTATAATGATTGAGAGAAGAGTGAGGGTGTCAATGGTCACACACAAAAGAAAATACAGAAGGAGAGCAGTACTTATAGTTTTGTGCAGGATGAAACTAACAGCAATGCAACAGTGACTAATGATGGGAATTGAAATATTATGTGCGGTATTATAGTTATTATCATTCGTGATTTGCATCTACATATTTTAGTTTAGTTAGTATACAATTAATTGGTCAAGCTGCACAGATAGATAATAATAAAGAAATGAAAATTCCTATGCAAATATGCAGTGCAGCTTAATATACAGCTTTCTCCAGTTCTGAGAGGATATTATGTTATATTATGTTATAGATTTAGCAGCGGCGTACGTGTCTTTTAGCTCAGCTCAATGATTTTCGCACATTTATTGATTCAGCTAGAATATTTGTGGAATTAATTTGCACGCTCAGAACTTTGAAAAGCAGGGAGGAAATAATAATGAAAGCGCGCCAGCTTTTGAAAAAATTGGCTACAAGATTTATAAAATATTGATGAAAATGGAAGAGGTCGCGTAGTTGGGATATTTCTACATAGGTTGACGGTTGACCTGAAACACGATTAAAATCGAAATCAGAAACGTTTTAAAACTTTAGTAGACATATTTACATGAAAAACAAAGAAAAAGAGGGAAACAAGTTGATAATAATAATAATAGTATAATAATAATTATGAATAATTATGAAGAGAGGAGGAAGAAGACATGGAATTTGAGACAGTTGACAAACAAGAAGATGAGAGATGAAGAAGACATACACATTATGAAATAAATACACAGACTAAAACAAGACCGCCTCCACTTTGTTTGATGAAGATGATGAAGTAGATGAAGAAGATGTGAGTTGATGAAACCAGAACAAACATGACGAAGAGAAAGTAAAGAGAAAGGAAGAAGGCATTTATTATTTGTTCTCGTTGTGATGCTTTCTCCGATGGATGCTATGACACACGTATGTAGAATGAGGAGGAGGTCAACGTACGTGTCGTATTGAGTAGATTTTCTGTAAAGCCACTCCGACTCCCACCACTCCAACCACTCCCACTCCCTCCACTTTCAAATGTATTGTATCGATCGGGGGCGGAGTTGGTGTGTTTCCGTCCCCAAAAATGTCTCCTTTTTTCCAGAGTGATTATCATCTTGGGATCGATAGGGACATAGGGACCACTCCCATAAGTCCGTGCACCACCACCACCACTTGAAGATGGGAGTGTAGCCGCTTTTCGAAGGGGGACTTGTCCAGGTGGCGGCGAAATGTCGGTGCTTGGAGGTGGTGATGATGAGGAAGAAAGTCGCTCCTTCTGTTTCGTCAAAGTCCTCGTTTTGATGATTGGTTTTAACGGCTTTGTTGTGCTAGCAGCAAGAGCGGCAACCATGGCGGCTCGACAGTCTTCACAAATGGCGGAAGAATCCAGACTGTTACGCATTTGAAATAGATCGAGACGGGATGGAGGTTGGGTTGTGCGTTTCTTTGAGGAGGGAGTTGCGGCGGCGGCGGCGGAAGGGGGCGGCGGGGTTGGGACAGATTTTGTGGGAGTGTCTGGAAGAAAGGGTTCCCAGAATGGAGTAGAGTCCAGGGATCGAGAGAGGTGACTCATTTCTGTGAGATTGGTGGGGAACGTCATAAAAGTTTTGGTGGGTGTGGTTGGCGATGATGGGTGTTCAGTTGTGGTCGCCAGCTATAAAAGGATACAGAATAATAATAATAATAATAATAATAATAATAATATTAGTGATAATAATCAAGTGATGGTCAACTCCAACTATTCCAGAATTTATACATGCACACTTACCCGTGGAGTGTCCTTTTTGAGAATGGGTCTTCGTCTGTTGAACATGGATGGCATCATCGTGGGTTTCCTGACCAGCTTCCTCCCGCCACCATCGCCACCATCGCCACCAACACCACTCAATTGTTGACTCTCTGCCGTTGTGGTAGGTGTGGTTGATGTAGTAGCCGTCGTAAACAATGCTAATGGTGAGATAGCCTGTGGGAGGAGGAGCAGGTGGGACGGAATGGAGCCTCCGATTGTGGGGGATGGCAATTCTAAGTCGAAGCCGCCACTCCCGCCACTCCCGCCACTCCCTCTATTCACATCCCCTCCTGCCCAAGTTCGTGTGCTGACGGAGGAAGATGTGGAGGAAGAGGATTCGTCTTTATTAGCAAACTTTTCCCGTCGTGCCTTCACCCGAGCTGTAGCAGAGGAGAAGAAAGAAGAAATGGAGTGACGAGACGTCATCATGTCTTCCGGTCGGTGGAGAGGTTGCTGTTGTGGGTGCCAATGGTTGTTAGTGTGGTTATTGATAGTTCAGAGAACAGGAGAAAGCGCAGAGCATGGCGTGAAGTGCACCTTCTTCTTTCTTTCTCTTTCAAAAGAAAAGTTCAGGGAAAATGGAAATATTTTCATTTACTTTTTTAAATATATTCTTATATATTTATATGTTTATTTATTTATTTATGTATGGTGACGTAATTAGTCTTGAGGGTATGTACCACATTTATCACAAGAAATGGCATTCCACACGAATAAGTACTTCGATTCCCTGGCATGTGTACAGAGTGTAAAGATTTGCAATGGAATGAGTTTCATTACAAATCTTTACACTTACCTTTTCCCTCAATCTAAATACAGGGATAAAGAAAATGCAGACATGGACATGACTAAAATGGACATTTATTTACATTTACTCTGAACCTCTTCAATTCAACGTTTTCCACGAATATTGAACACATACTAACTTGCTAAACATGAAATTACTTATACAGAAATACATACACGATACGAGTACATAACACATAAATAATACAGTTAGAATGAACACAGATAATCATAGAAATGTCAAAATAATTGTTATCTACGGCTACGACTTATAATATTTAATAATACAGTAATATAATACATAATAAAAATACTGATAATTATTTAATAAATTAAAATAACCTGAGGGATTAGAGAAATTAGAGAGGTTGGCAAAATATCTGTTCAAAATACAAAAGTGTATTTTATGTAGATACTTTCTGGATGGCACACTGTATTTTGTGTTCCAATGTATTTTAATATTTTGGCCTTGCATTTTGCAAAATTAAATTGTCCAAAATACAAATTGAAAACTCTAAATGCCTTCAGTCCATTGTATATATTTACTCAATAAGTATCTAAAATACTTTTTTTTAATACAAAAGTGTTCGCTAGTATAGAATTCAATACATTTAGACGAATATTTTGTATTAGAAAATATTTTGCCCAACCTTGGGAGATGCATTGATATTTCAATAAGATGGCGATGGACGGATATCATAAAAGGCACAGAAACGTAAAGGGCAGCATGAGCATGGATAACGCTTAATAAAGGGAGAAAGAGAGTGAGGTTTGGTTTGTGAGGTAAATAATATTCTTCGCTTTATGTGTGTGCATTGTTGATTTGTGTGGAATACAAAAAAGAGTGAAAGTGATGAAAAGTGTTGGTGGATTGATATAACAGGTTGATTGTCCCAGGTGCCTTTTGGGGATTGAGTGTGGTATTTTCTCCACTTTCTCTCTCTTTCTCTTTCCTTGGGTAAATTTGTCCCGTGGGTACTTTCATCACCACCACCACCACTGCTTTCTCTTCTTCAGTTGCATGATATAATGTAGACGAGGTGTACACATGCACATACATATACACACCGAGTATGTATGCCTGCATCCCTTTCTTTCGTCTTTAAGTACTTTGAGTGGGTGAAAGGAGGTGTGGACTTTTTTATCACAAATGGTTCAAATGGTTTGTATTATTTATTATTGATTCAAGAAATTAAGGAGTGACGTAGGTTGTTTACCCTGATTTTGCACTTAAATTCTTGTGATTGTATTTATTAATTAATTAATTCTGAAACTTATTATTCTATTTTCTTGTGTCCCCCAACAAGTGATGCCTACACTTTGCGCTTTGAAGAAAGTTTGTGAGGCAAAGAAAGTTAGAGAGAGAAGGAGATATTCCATTAACTTGATTTGCACTGCAGTTCTATATGCCAGGTTATTGGAATACCGAGAAGAGAAAGTGAGAGAAAGGAATTGTGTATCCAAACTATTAAACCTCTTTTGTGCATAAGCGTGACAATATAATGCCCACCACACCAAGCAGAGAACAATGATATATAATCCTCTCTTTTACTTTCCTCTCCTCTCCTCTGCACTGCTTGTTGTGTTTTGTGTTGGTTGAGCTTAGGAAACCAACTAGTGGGGAAACTTTGTGAGAGGCGATTCTATGAAAATGATTTCATTGTCCAGCTAGTTCTCCATCCACTTCAGCCACGAAAGAATAGAAAGCAGAGAAAGCAGAATGGAGTGGAATATTGGAAAACATTCGGTCTAATGTTGCTGAAATCATGGCCAGACTAAACCACAAACGGTTTTACTACTCCGTTTGGTTGTTGCAAAGAGAGAGAGAGAAAGAGAAGCATGGAATACGAGGGACGGGTTGAGTGAGAAAGTTGGAGGAAACCAATACAATGGGATAATTTATGGCGAAAGTAAGTAATGGGACGGATGGATGGATATATGATACAGTAATTGTACATGGTGGACACATACATATGTACTTATTCAAAACTTTTGAAGTGTATATAAGAGAGCTTAATCAATGCGATATAATGTAAATTTTTAATTCAGAAATGAGGATGGGGGAATTGTTCGAGTATTGTGTTAATCAAGTTGTATTTAGGAATGCAATGATTATGAGGGATCGATAATAATAATAATTGATAATATTAATAATAATAATAGTAATAACATTAATATTAATCTGGTTTATGAATGCAGTAGAATGCAAGCATGCAAGCAGTTTGCATATTTGTTTATACATATAGCAAGCAGAGGACAAGCTTGCAGCTCAGTTCTATAGTACAAACCAATACAAACAAATAATATGAATTCAATTATCACAAACCAACCACCACGCAGACTAATCGTCTACCAAATTGCACGCACTATATACACCAACAAGCACGCATCTTCAAAATTTAAATCGGGAGAGCGTGGTGGTGTTGGAGGTGGTTGTGGTCATTTCTTTAATAAATTAATAGTGCTTGCACTTTTGGGTTTTCTTGTTTCTATATACTGTCTAAAGTATAACAACTGATCAAATACGTGAACAATTTAAAGAAATTTGTATTCTTCTTTCTACCCTTGTCTATGCCCTGCTTTTTTTGAGGATAAAGAGAAAGATTGCACTTTGAGCATGCAAGGTAGATAGATACATAAAAGAATGGAAGGATGGAGACTGACTTACCTTGTGGCAAAGATTTTTGGAGATGAAGGTAGAGAAAGGGCAGTGGAGGTGTAGACTGATGCTGATGTCACAATTTCAATCAGAAGAGGAGATGCAGCAGTAGTAGTATCAAAAACAGAGGTTGCTTTTGGCTGTGGTGATGCAATCAGGATTGTCGAGTTCAAAGAGGAAGCCAGCTTTCACCAAAGGAGACAAGAGGTAATCACTTTCACGAACGAGGGATAAAATTGGATATAGCTATTATTGTTATACTTTGCCTAGAAATTCGGTTGAGTTTTATCTCAATTCACCCCAACCACTACTTCAGGTAAAAGTCTCAAGTGTCAAAATATGCAACTTTTTCAATGTGATTTCTCTCCGGTATAGCTAGGTTAACTTTACGCCTTATTTTATGACAACATAAAGATGGATTATTAAAAATCTTGCCTGCAAAGAAAGTAGAGAAGAGAGAGAGAGAGAGAGAGAGGCTTACTTTTACTTTGACGACTTTAGATTACTTTCACTTTATAATTCTTGCTCCGGAATAAATCCCCTGTCACCAACTGCAAGGAGATTAAAGTTCATTATTTTATTCCAAGATTTTATTCAATCCTGTCCTCTGGAGAAAGCAAGTGCGATGCAACAGTTTGTTTCTTTCCTTTTTATCTATTTTCTTGCGTAATTTCGTTGCAGATTGGTTTTTACTGAATTCTTAATTTGCCCAGATTGTTTTTTTGTTATATTTATATTGTTACTTTTGTATTTTAAATGTATAATTTTTTAATAATATGGAACTTATTGATATATTTATTATTGATAGTGGTAAGGTATGTACTTATGGTTTCTAATGAATTACAAGCCGTGTGATTATAGGATTTGATTGTGTTTTAATACCCTGTTTCGTCTAAATTACACCCTAATATCGATTTCTTTGTATGTTAATAAATGTATCAACCTTAGTGTCGAGATAAATTGAATGGTTGTAAAAAGAAGAGTCCAGCGAAAGCAGTTATTTAGTGTTATGTTATATGCTTTTTTCTCCTTTGTTAAAAAAGTAAGGTGGACAAAATAAAAGCCGCCGTGTGTGTATGTGTGGAGAGCAACAGTTTGGATAGTAAACTGACTTTGTAACGAGTGAGTAAAGTGGTTTGTTTAAGAGAAGAAGAATTGGTTGGTGGAGTGTAAAATAGGTTGCAGTGTAAGAAAGAATATGTGATTGTGTATGGATGTTGCTTTGCTTTGCTTCCTTCCTTTGTATGTGATATGGCACAAAAGAGAGTAGTGCTGAGAATGTGAGTGAGTGAGAGAGAGAGAGAGAGAGTGAGTGTGAGAGAGAGAGAAAAAAGTTGTGTCTGGCCGTGTAGAACGTACGGAGAGAACTGCGGGGAATGGGAGAAAGGATGAGGATCTTATAAAGCGGAGAGAGAAAGTATGGGTTCGGATGGATGGATGCGATGTCGGTCGTATGTATGTCAGCGTAAATATAAATGCACAATGTAAATGATATGCAAATTAAATAATGTATTTAATAATTTATTTAATTTTATAAAGAAAAGAATTGAGCAAACAACTGATTTTGACGTGTTTAAAAAATAAATAAAAGAAGAACATGAAACAAACGTGGGATAATAGAACAGTGGTAATGTGCATGTAACAATAAATAAAATAGACTTGGTTGGACACAGCTTATTATAAATACTTATAGATAATTAAAAATAATTTGAATAAATTGTGCAAACGTGTGAAGATGATAAATAATAAAATTAAGTAGAAGAGAAAGCGGTTAGTTTTTGTGGATTTTAAATTTCCTTCCTCAATATTTTCTGGGCTTCTTTAATCAAAGGAGCAAGGGAGGTGAGGGGTGCGCACTTTTCAAGAAAAGGGTGTCTCAGTAACTCCCCCGCAGACCATCTCTGATCCACATTGACTTGAAGACACTTATCCAAAAAGTCTTGAAAGTGTGGAGAAAGTTTCGACAGCGACGGAATCTCGGGTCGTCCAGTGGTCGCAATTAGATACAAAGCGCGAAGTGGGGTTTCCTGAAGGTAGGGTGGTTCTCCATCAATCATTTCGATCGCCATTATCCCCAATGACCAAACGTCCACTTTTGCCCCATATTGTTTTCGGGTGACGACCTGGAGACAGTTGGAGAAAGTTGTAGAAGAGGATTTTGTTAGTTTGGACACATTGTTATGTGGATATTAGATTATATGAGATCTTTAGAGAGATATTGCATTATATTCATGACATCATTATACGCTATAATATTCAAATATTTAAAGGAGAAACAGTTGGCCAGTCAGTTGTTGAGAGAAAGTTGTGTCTGCATCACATATTATCTTCGTCATGTCATGATTCCCTAGTCAACCCAACTTTCACTGCTTTCTCCTTCCATTCTCCAGTGGAGTGGTTTGGCAGGGGAACGAAAGGAGTAGAATAAATCTCGTTTAGGTTGGGTTGAATGGAATATGAGTGGATGGAACAAGGCTTTCCCCTCAAAGTCTTAAGTGAAAGTGGAGGAAATCGCATTATGATAATGTTTTAGAGAAAGTGGGATAAATGCAGACAAGCAGGAGAAGCAGAGGAACGAGGACAAATGTTAAGAAGGTCAGATGCATCTGAATGATGGAGAAAGCATAAGATTGTTGGCAAACAAGTCAGACCGGAGGAATGAAGAAAGAATGAAAGTGAAACGGAAGGATCAAATTGTGAATACAGAGAAATAATAAACAACGTGTAATAGTCATGTGTGGTTAGATTGATGGGGAGGACAAAAGCAAGTAGAGGAGCACAAAGTCACAGGGAAACCTGAAATAGTTGGGAACCTATTTTCACTATTTTTATTGTGGGATAATGCAAATGCCAGAAAGATTTTAATGGGATTGCTTAAATTGGGAAAATTTTGCCCATCCAAATGTTCAAGAATGTCTAATTTAATATGGTTTGTATCGAAATATGCAAATTCATATCAAAATTGAGTATATCTTTTCAAATTGCTGTCCTATGGCACAAACCTCAGGCGCCATCCAGTACGGTGTCCCGACCATCGTAGACCGTTTCTCGTCTCCTTGGACGGAGGCACAAAACCCGAAATCGGTGACTTTTACACAACCGTCCAAACCCAAGAGAACATTGTCGGATTTTATATCACGATGAATTATCCCCTGCAAATAAATACAAATAGAGCAGTTCTAATATATAATATTCTGTATTTATAATCAGTTAATATGAAAGCTTTACTAGAATTGTGTCAACCAGTTGTTGACGTTGCAAATGATAAGTGCGAAATTTTCATGGAAGCAGAATTTAAATTAAGCTAAAAGAGGATTAGCTGCAGTCAAGCGGAATGTTGCATAATCCGAAATGATGTAATAAGTGCTGCATGTGGAGTGGAATCATAACTGGAGGAGGAGAAAGCACTTCAGGGAAAGCTAAGAAGGAGGAAGGGCGAAGAATTACTTACCTTCGAATGTAGAAAATCAATGGCTTGCAAGACTTCTTTGCACACGGACGCAATCTGCTCTTCCTTCATTATCGTTTCTGTTACCACGTCCGTTAATGGGCCACCGTGCAATAATTCCATAATGACCTAAATTTCATATTAATTAATAATTAGTCAATCCGTGATTAATTAATGTACCCATAAGTGATCCTCGACAACGTATGAATCCAAGAAATTCACGAGATTTGGATGATTGAAATCTTTCATGACTTTAATTTCGTTGAGGATCAACTCCTTTTTGGGTTGACGGGAAAGGTCAATCTCTTTTATGGCGACGCGGTCACCAGTCATTTCATCCAGGGCGGTGTACACTGTGCCTGATGCCCTAAACATAATTTTATAGCAAACTTTTGCGAATTAAATAAATTCGCATATACCCCGATCCGACTTCTTTGCTTTTCTTAAAACGTTCCCGTGGATTGGAAGGATTGCAAATTTTGCGCATTTCCAGCATTACGGCTTCATCAGAGAGGCGAGGCCCCCCATTTTCATCGCCCCGTTTTCGGAGAACAGTGGTGGAGGTGTCTACCTTCACTTTCTCCTTTGTTTTTGACCCGGGTGCGGTGGGCAAAAGGTCAGCACATACTCCAGCACCCTTGGAGGGAACTTCGGACTGCAAAAAATACAATTAAATGTGAACCTTTACTTTTTAAACGAGATAGTAAAAAAAGGGTCAAAATGTCTTACTTGTTGCTTATGGTCAATAGTTTTTGGGGGGAGAGGTGGAATGGATTCGGGAATTGATTTGTCATCTAAAAGAACAAAATTCAAAGAAGAAAATATTGAACTGTTTGGTTTAGTCCGGATACAATTTACGAATCAACCTCTTCAAACCACTACAAGAGAGACAAGAGGATGCATGTGTGTGTGCTGAAATGTGTAGAGACGTCAAAGTAAAAGTGGATGATTTCCTTTATTCCTATATTTGGCAGGAATTGCATTATTCTCTTAATTTGTAAACTAGTATGAATTGTCTGAACATATGTCTCCTCTTGGATGTAGAAATATGTAAAGCGAGACGGTAGAGGAATGAAATGAAATCAATAGAACGAAATGAAAAAGACATGGCCGCCACAGTATAAATGATGTGGAAATTCCTTCCTTGATTTGGCTTGCTGACTCCACATTATATATCCTCCAGAATACATCCGTGTGTCTTGTGATTTAATTGGGTGATGATGATCAAAGTTATGAAGTGAAAGTTGGTGGAGTGGACGAGAGAGATGATGAGGTGCATGCCACGCGTACCGCCATCACTGCCATCACCTCATCCACAACTCCATCATCATCAACAAAATCAACTAAATGGCAAAAGAGACGATGCTGATGATGATCAGGTAAATATCTGTAAATATGATGCGATGGTCTGGAATTCATCCATAGCTTAATTCTGTCCTAAAAGGTTAAAAGGGAAGGAAGATATGTATCTTCTGCGGGTTGTGTACAAAATCGGGTCAGTTATTGAATTTAATATAGATAGATTCGATTCTTGGTTGATGCTGTGCTCCAATTAAAATTTTACGCATGATAGATGAGCAAAGGAAGGAAAGAGAAGGAAGGAAATATTTATCAGTATTTGATGTGGAGGAATGCTCTGATACATAATTTCCAGATCAATCAGAACTTTACTTCATCCGTGAAGCTCTTAGAAGCATGTAGAGTTTAAAGATGGATGGGAGGGGTTGGTTGGTGATGGTGGTGATGATGATGAACGGGTGGAGATTCTCTTAGATGTTTAGAGAGAGAGAGAGAGAGAGTTAATTGGCTTGGTGATGGTGAAAGTAGGCCAAGGGTGAGTGAATGACTACATGGAGGGGTGAGTTGATTGGGGTGGTGTGGTGGGAGGAGACAGATAATTATGACGAGAATGGTGATTTTAAAAAAATACGAGTATAAGTAAGAGAATGTAGAGAGAGAGAGAGAGAGAGAGAGAGAGTAAAGGTGGAATAGAATAGGGTAGAAATGTAATGGGAAAGAGAGAGAGAGATGAGATGTGTCTGTAGCAGGATGCATTTAGCAGGAGGAGGTTCGGTTGTCTACATACAACCTCGTTGGTTGTAGATATTTATTGTGGATACCTGTGGAGCGAGACTTTCCCTTTTTGTGATTAGGGACGCAGAGAGAGAGAGAGAGAGAGATGGTTTATCCAGGCAAAGGCAAGGTTCTCTCTCTTTCCTTGTACTCGTATGTGATGCTACTTCTATTATTAGAAAGCGGGAGAAAGGAGAAAGGAGAGAGATGGATAACCTTGAAAAGGAAAGCAGCAGCAGCAATCGTGGTGGTGGTGGTATGTGGAGAGTTGAGAGAAAGGATACATTTATTTACATTTACGTGGAGAGAGAAAAACATGAGATTATTATTATTATACAATACTGAAATAGAAACAGGAGGTGGTGTGGTGGGAGGAGACGGATAATTATGACGAGAATAGTACATGTTCGTATTACGTATAGATGTACATGTGTATGTGGTAGTGGAATGGAGAGATATGTATCGTTCAATGAGACTGACTTTTTAGCCCGAGCCAGGGCTTATGGAACCGTTCTGTCTGTCTGTCCGTCTGTGACACGCTAGCGGACGAACCACTGAACCGATTTTGACGATATTGGTCTTAAAATGACTATTGG
>JAQFZJ010000208.1:0-45302 GCA_034695645.1 Folsomia fimetaria | reverse complement strand
AGCATTTTTGTCAGTTCCCTCAAATAATTCTAAGCACGCTGAAGCTACTCTTTACGCCTGTACTTGAACAGTTTATTTTATAGTTGGGATCATCCTTCTCATCCTCCCAAAGTCAGCATGGATGCATGTGGTACCATTTTAATGAGGTGGTAACCCATCCATCCGTCCATATCAACTTGCAATCAATACCATATACCACCACACACATCAAATTACAGTTTCCTTCACATATGCCAAATATCCATCGAAGAATCCTTGACATTCCCATCGTCTTTCCTTCACGAATGGAAAAACGCATGTATATATGCAATTCTTCTGGTCAAACCGTCCAGTCTAATCTACTAATTATCTATCCTATTCTACAATAATAATAATATTCGTCTTCTTCTCTCTTTTTCTGATTATTGGCTATATTACAATTCTTTTTCTTCTTATTACAACTACTAGCTAAGCTATCAAAACATCCTCCACCCCTAAACTCATGTAAAGTGTCGTTGCATTTTGGGTTTCTGAATAACGAAATCACGAATTCCGCAGATATATGAGTGCCTGTGTCCGTCCGGCAAAATATCATTTTTTTGGCCCTCGCCATGGCTTATCTGTGCACTCTCCGTCCGTGTGTCCATGACACGGTAACTCGCTTCAAATTTGTTGCATCCACTTGCAAACGGGTACATCACGTAAAGATACTGGAAGAAATGAGCGAAATCGGTTCATATGGATGAGGGGCCATATAAGTGTAAAAATATATTAGTCACAAATTAGTCCATCTAAATTGTCGCTGCTGTGATTTTTTTACGTCTCTGACTATTTGATCTCCGCCCCCGTCTCTTTTTAAATCTCTCGTCTCCCTGACCTTTTGATCTTCGCTTGCGTGACCCTTTAATCTACGCCTAAACCTCTATTTAAACTCGGTAAAATTTGTCTTATTTTACGCCTAAATTTGTCACCGTTTTTACCTCCTACGAAATCTCTCGCATCTTTGACCTATTAAACCCTGCCTTAACCTCTACTATTTAGACCGGTTAAAATTTGTCGCACCCGGGACCTTCATCTCTGCCTAAATTTTTAATGCTGTGCGTGAGCACCGGCAACGGTGATACGACCTTTCAACCCCGTCTAATTCTCCTCTTACCTTATAAACTCTGCCTAAATATTTCTCCCAATTAAACTTCGCTAAAATTGGGCGCATCTGTCACCTATTTATCTATTTCTCTGTGCCGTTTTACTTAAATGTTGGTGTAATCCGTTCAATTTGGTGACCTTCAATGCCACTGCCACTCCATGCTAAATCTGAACCAACTATAGTAAATTCGGCGCTTTTGCAATTTAGCAAATTAAGAATTTATTTTAGGTCAATAATTTTTGTTAACCAATATTTAGTTTCCTCATAGGCCGGTATTAGTATGTATGCAAGCACACCCTTTTCTTGGGTGCAAACGCAATTTTAATATCATTTGATATCAATGCAACCTCTGAACCAGATTTGCTTCGCCGCCATTAGCTTCTCCTTCAGCCAAACCATTCACCAATTAGATAAATAGCTAAAGATGCTAAACAATACAACAGATTGCAACCTTCTGAATTCGCCGATTGACATTTTTTAAACGGTCACATTTAGGTCCAAAAAGAATTTGTTAGATATTTGTGACATCGCCAAACCCTCGTAACTTCATGAAGCGCACATTTTTCCCTCCCTGTCGCGTAAACAAAAGGTCACAGGTTAAAATGAATAAGAGATTTGTGATCCAAAAAAACCCTCTCACTTAAATATTAAAAAAAACGCAAATGTGTTATCCGGTCCTTCTGGTTACTTATAACTGGTTGTTGCGCCCCTGAATTACATCTCATATCAACTATCCACCATCTCCATCATCATCAGCTTGATGAGTTGTGGGCCGGCAAACCGACAAACCGACAAACGTGTAAGCAAGAAGGCATCTCGCTTAATTAGTGAATTATCGGTATTATTATTATACGATTCATTCTATTCGAGGATGAAGAGTTGAGAAAGAGAAAACGAGCAGTGAGAAAAGAAAGAGCTGTCCGATTGTGGTAAACACATACACGCACACACATAATATGTAATGTAATATTGCTTTGCTTTGCCGACACAAGAAAGGAAGGAAAGAACACAAACAAGTCCAGATTTTGTTTTGGGGACATAAAATATCTATGAAGCATGAAATACAATAAAAATGCTGCTGACGTCAAATCATCAATGTGGATTGGACTGTGTGGTGGTGATCGTGGTGGTGGTGGTGGGGGAATGGATAATAAGAGAAAGTAAAGCATGAGGAAAAACAAGCAAGTATATTTCACCACCACCAAAAACTGCACGTCCACTCTCTCTCTCTTTATCCATTTCTCCATTAACTAATAGCCTTTCCTTCATTCCGTATGGTTTCCTGAATTCCGTGGCTATATTTATTCATTTTTCCTATCCTCCTTTATTTTGTTACCTCCGCAAATATCCCGCCCGCAAACAAACACACATTTCATTTCTGGAAGAGACAGCACTTTTTTTTTTGAGATAGAAACAATTTTTTACAAATACTTACACGACCTCCCAACAATTTTTCGGTTGAGTAACGACCCAAATTTAAGTAATTCAATTCAATTCGATAGAGGAGGAAATGTGGAAAGAAATAAATTCCCTCGTTTCGTTAGTTTTCGACGAATCAGGAATCATTGAATTGAATTGAATTTCTTGGCCACATACTTACTTACAACAACGACGAACGAACGACGACCGCATCATGCAATCCAATCGAATGCAATCCACAAGCAAGCAAGCACTTCTTGAAAGTGGGTGGATGAAAGTAGGAGGTCAGCACATTTCTCCCTCCCAAATGACATATTGAATGGCATACAAGGAAGCAAGCATAGATAGATAGACTGTATAAAAGTGAAAGTAAAACTTAACCAGAATCATCATCGCACATACATACATAGCTATCAAATCCTGTTTTCTGCTATGACAAGAAAGCCATGATCTTTGCACATTTCTTCTTCTTATCACTTTAATACTTTCCCCAACGGTGCAATTATTATATTAAATTATTATTATTTTATTATTGTTACATCCTCTTTTTCCGTCATCTCACCTTCTCTCCGATTTCAATCTTATCTGGAAATACATGATCCCAAGTGAATAATCATGATTAAGTGGAAATAAATTTTTTTATAACCGTCAGAAGAATGATTGTCAGAATCAGAATTAATTTATTATTCTCACTTCTCGTCCTGAAATGGTACCGGCTAAATGGCCAAGCAATAAATAAGAAGAGGGTAAGGCGCTATCCAATATCTTTTATGAATCTTGAAACATCTCCTAAAATAGAATCACCAAAACTAAAGTAAAGCAAAGCATAAGCAAATTTAAATGTATTCCATGCATCCTGTTCTCACCAACTATCCAACCACCCTTACAGTAAGTAAGTGAGTAAGTAAATCAGTAAGAGGTCCAAATTTCACAAACGAACGAGTTGGTCAGATCAATTCACTTTCTTTCATTCTCTCTTTCTCTCTCTTCTTCTTTAAAAGCATGTAAATCCATCACATCCCAACTCTGCTTTCTCCACGTCCAAGTACTTATACTCGGGCGGAAGTCGGAATGATTTAAGTGAACCCAGTGAGTCAAGTTGCATCATCTCCTTCTTCTTCTCCATCGCAAACTTCTTCGTGCTTTGGTGCCTACATATTTCACATATGTTAACTAAACACCTCTCCCCACTGACATGACACGAGTCAGTCTCTCTCTCTCAACCCAATGAAAAGGAGGATCTATCCATCCATCTGCAATTCGCGATGTAAGTAATGTAATTCGCAAAAATTATACGATTCACTCGCTCAGTCAGTCAGTCAAGTCACTCGTCCTATTCTCTTATTTCCTCCTCATCCTTTACCTATCTATCTAAACTGTAAAAAGGAAGTAAACTAACCTTAACTCTTCTTCTTTTTCTTCTCTTTTTATGGGTGAGCAGATTTCTCCCATACAGATAAAAAGCCAACAAGTAAAATAAAGTAAAGTAAAAGAAGACCACCATGCTCTTTTAAACGTAATGTCTTTTACGATCAAGTAAGTACCTCACCACCACCACCACCATCATCTTCTCCTTCTTGTCTTCTTCTCCGGTCGTCAGTAGTTGTGCTTGGAATGGAATTCTTGCATCCATCCAATTTCTGCAAAGAAGAAGAAGAAGCAACAGTCTCATTCTCCTCTCTTTTTTACAAGAAGAAGACGAGGCTCATTCATACACAGAATATCTACCACATCACACCGCAGAGAATAAGGTAACCTCAACCAGTTCAGTTATTCAGTTCAGTTCTCTCCTCGCCCTCCACCAAGGCACACACACAGAACCACCACCGACCAACTAACTCCTCAATCTCTGCTGCTGGCTCCACTTCTTCTTCTGCTTTCTCTTTTTCTCCCTCAGAGTGAAAGTCAAGTCAAGTCAGAATCAACCAAAAACTAAACTAAATCGTGTCACTTTATTTTTTGGTAGGTTTACTTTTTCCAGACTTTGCATACATATATTATTTACGTATTACTTTTTAGAGGTGGAATAACACTGTCTCCTTTTCACGGAGCTAAGCCAATTTATAGCTTTGTGTATACGGACTTGTGCCACACTTTTTGTGTGGGTGGTGTGATTTGGTTGGTTGTACATTCTCCTGCAAATATTTCTAAATCATTCCGTCTGTGGAGTGAAGAGAGGAGTGTGTACATTAATTAGTATATTTATTACAATTATCATTATGTGTGTCTCACCTTAAACTTATCCAACTGAAACAGACTGATCTTCAATTTTTCGTGTGGTAGTTTATTAAATCTTTATTAGACAAAAACAACAAGTCGTCGTCAAAGAGTTTAGTTTGATATTTCCTGGGCTGGATTTGATTGGTTTTCTTCTAAAGAAAAAGAACAAAAAGATGTCTGGATTACACAAAACAATAACAACAATTCCAAGGTAGGTATCAATTCAATTAACCAAACACATTTAAGTAGACATTATACATAATAGTTAGAAAGAGAGAGAAAGGAAGACAGAAGATCAAAGTGGCAGTTTCAATTCAATTCTCAACTTATGAAGGAAACAAGGAAGGGAACAAAAAGTAAAGTTAGAAGGGATGGAATATTGAGTATGAACAAAGACGGAATTAAAGGTATGGGTTGGGTGCACACGGGTAGTTCGATTGGATTTGATGCAACGGATTTTGTTTGATTTTGATTGAAATAATAATAATAATGTCTGCAAAAGACGGGTAGATTGGATAACCAGGGCAAAACATGATTTACTGTATCAGAGTAATATTCTTTGCATGTGATTTGCATTCATTATTTTTTGGGTTGAGTTGGTTTCCTCCTCTGAACAAGAAATCTAAGACGAACAAGAAGAACACAACGTAGTAGTAGTTCATTAATTTCCTCTTTTCTTCATTCTTTCATCCTTTAATCTTTCCTCACTTTGATTGGATAATACGCTTCCAGTTTCTGATTTACTGGAAAAAAAAGAAGAAGAAGGAACGTGTCCAAGTGGAATTATCCAATCCAATCCACCAAAATCTCATAATACATACTACATGGGTATTGGGGCAGTCTGGCCTAGAAAATTAAATGCCAAATAATCTTCATCTTGCATCTTTCTCTTCCAAAAAGTACGAAAAGGAGGAGAAAGAAGAGAAAGAAGAAGCAAATACAAATATTGTTGAATTTAACCTTTTGTTTTTCTAAATCAACAATCTTCTATTCCATGCTTTGTTTGGTGTGTATTTATGTATATGTGTTATTCTTTATAACGTAACATTACTCACAAAGCTCTTCTGAAGCATCCATTCATTTTATTTCACTTCATTCTATCTCACTCTTCTTCTGTTCTTCTGTTCCCATCTATTTGTACTTTATTATGCTAAATTATGCCAAAATCAGGAAAAGGAATAAAGAGCACCCATTGTTTTATCATCAAACACTTTAATGAAGTTCCTCTCCATGTTCTCCTCTCTCTCTCTCATCACTTGTCCTCCTCCAATCTTCTTCATTGCAAGCAAAAGCAAGGATATATAAGTGGAGTCTTCTTCAGTTTTGAAGGGGAAGTAGATTGAATTCCAATGTACAACAACCACCACCACTACTATGCATTGCAATATACTTATTACTTGACTTTATTTGTGATGCTCTACATTTCCATCCATCCATCAACTCTTCATCTGGAGTTGATCTCCTTGCAAAACTGCAAATATATAGTGTGGAAATAAACAGAGTAATAGTGATAGTAATAGTAGTAGTGGTAGAATGGATGGATGGATTTCTGTCCTTGTTTCCTTTAATTTGGATAAATAAACACTTCCATTTCCATATCCTTCTTTTAGCCCGTCTCAGCTTACCTCCATTTGATATTGTTCGGTACACCCAATATATAATACATATATATACCCCTCCTATTATATTACCGAATAATTACCATCTCCTACTTGATTGAAATACGCAAGTAAATACTAATTGGATCTGTATCTGTATCTTCTTATATAACTAACTTGAATTGTATAAGAGACTTGTTACACAATCGTCATCATCTATATTGGTAAACCTTGCAAGTGTTGCACCATATTAGCAGCGCAGTTTAATTAATTTTCTCCCTTTCTCTCTCTTAAAACAATTCCAAATCTTTCTTTTACTTTTCACCAAGCCATACTATTAAGCCTCACATTAATTTCTCTTGCTCTCACCCTCCACAAACTTCCTCCACACGTTATATTACAATTCAATGCTCTTATCATCAACAGCACCACTAAACCAAGCTAAATACGGAATTATTCATTAATTCTAAGAAAGAAATGTCTCAATTTTCACTCTATTGTATTCTATTCATGATATATATAAGTTCCTTTAGTTTGGCAACTTCTTTATTCTTTATTTCTTTTAGAACAAGTACATACAAATAAAGAAAAGCAAGCCAAGTAAATAAGCGGATTGTACAAATTAAGAGAGTGGAGTTCTTAAAATAATGCTACTTGACCCACCTCCCCACCTACTCACTTACTCACTCGCCATGTAATTTGGAAGGGAAGGAATACCTACAAGTCCAAATTATACTTATTTTCTCTGCTATAATAACAACTTATTCTTGTCTTCTTTACTTTCTTCTTCTTTACGTCCGTCGTCCTTTCAGAATCTGGTCTTTCTGGTCAGGTTGGTTCATTTCATTCATGTGATCAATAACCAATCAATAGAAAATAGAAAGAGGTACGCAAATTATACATACCAAATGCATGCATGGCTGCCTTCTTTCCTTCTATTTTCTCCAAACTTTCTTCCTTTCTTCCGTCCTGCTCTATCTATCTATGCAATCCAATCCACCTCTTCACCTATCCACCCAAAGGTGAATAACAGCACAAGCATGCATGCATCAAAGCAAATCATGTACGCATTACAGTCAAAGTATTGATTCAACCATACCATCATCATCAGATACATACATGGATAGATAGATCAGGTGCACATGCAGCTTAACTTTTTTTGGAAAAGAAGAAACTCAAGCAGGAAAGGTTAAGAGCGTTCAAAATACGAACCACACACACACACACACGACCATGTAAACTAATCCAAAATAAAAGAGGGGAAGAGAGTCAGAATCAGACTAACTTACTTACTTTCTTCTTCTGCTTTCTCCTGCCAAGAAATCTTGTCAATATTTTTTTCTTGGCTCTCAAATCCAGAGAGAGAGAGAGAGAGGTTGGGTGAGTTCAACTAAATTTGAAACCAAACAAGTCCTCCAATTCACGAAGGGAGGAGGAGTGGAAAAGAGAGACCACCACTTTCACCACCAGACAGACAGCCAGACATACCAAAACAATATATAATATGTGTGGTATCACTACTACCACTACCACAATCAAAAGTGTGGAATGCTTGCCAACTAATTTTCACTAGACCAGACTAAACAGAATGAGAAAGAGAGAAGCCAAGAATAATCCAATCCAATCCTAAAATCTGGGCAATTGTTTCTCAAATTAGGGGGAAAATGAGGACCCATTTTATACGAATTACATTACAGAACTCTACACCACACCAACCACTTGTGCCAAGTCAAGAGAATAGGAGGAATTTGGATGGAATTCTAATATGTTCTTCTTTTCTTTTCCTTTCTTTCTTTTGGTGGGACGAACAAGTGTTGTTGTTGTTTGTTGTTGGTTTTATTAGATTAGATTGGATCGGATGAACTGTTCTTGTTCAAAAAAAAGAAGAAGAAAGAGGAAAGGGTTGAGTTCATTGTTACTATATATAACTTGTCGTCACTAAAGACAGAAAGAAGGGAGGATATTGGATAAAGTGGAGAGAGTAAGGAAAGAGTCAATCGAATGAATAAGACTGTTAATAAATACTTGCAAGTGAGATAAGCACTCATCGAGCAAAATCCTTATTCGTCTTATCATCCTTCCTCTTTGAGGGGCGAGGTCATAGGTCATAATAATGTTATTATTATTATTATTAATCGAGTCATACACAAAGGATAATGTATGATAGTTAAGATATAAATTTTTAGTACCACATATGTATTTACATCATTATTACATACTGCAACGGGGTAGTTTATTATGTCTTCTTCTTGTTTATTATGTTTCTTCAACAAAGAGTAGACGAAACCTACTAAATAATAAACTTGTAATAAAAAGAAGCATATAACAACAACAAAGTTTCCAAATTAAGCACAATTACATAATAATTTTGTTTTGCACGCTTATATATTCTCCCATCCATTCTCCCTAACAGATTTTTTGTAGCACAGAGATATCTCTCTTATTTTAACAAAGAGGAGGAAAATTGGGCAAAATTAAATTGCATCACACACTACACACACATATACACCTATCTCGTCTCCTTTTTACTACATATTTCGCAATTTACAAGACATCATCATCACCACTTCCACTGCACCACCATATACCAACTTAACCAACCAAGACAAGAAATAAAATGTTTGTCAGACAAGTAAGGCTAAGCCGAATTGCTTGCTTGCTTGCTTAGCAAAAGCTCTAAGTCAATGCAAACATACAAAAAGAAGAAGAAAGAAACCTTTCTTCTTCTTCGTCGTCTTGTTTCCTTTATTATTCCAAAAGAAAGGAACGATGAAGGACAAGGGTGACGACGACGATGATTATGAAGGAGACAAAATTTAGTGCTATACATACATAATATGTACATACATACAGAACAGAACAGCAACACAATCCATAATCCAATCAAGAAACTCAAGCAATTGATTGTGGTTAAACAAACACCTTTCCAACATACACATACACACACCCACACATTATTCTCTCATTGTTATTACCTCTCGTTTACAATTATCACATTATAGATATGTGTAAGGAAGGAAGTCATCATACCTATAATTATTATTATTATTATTACATTTTTACATGCAAATTCTTTTCCTTAAATAACTCTCTCTTATCGATCTTATTTATACTTATTTTTGTATTCCAATTGAGGTAATGGAACTAACAGTACGAAAATAAGAGTAAAAATAGCTTAGTAAAAGAGTAACTAACTATTTGAAGAGATTGTTGGGTTGGATCGTGTCATAAAAGTTAGTTATTTAGGTAATTAGTTGGTGAGTTCTTGAAGATGCTCCCAACCACTCCTCTTCCTCCTCCAGTTTCATGCCGATATGTAGAAGAGAAAGTGGAAATAAGTAAAGTAAAATAAGTCAAGTAAGTATGTGTAGTGTATTCACGTTCACGTTCACATTGAGTTGAATCCAATCCAAGACAATGCGAGCTTACTGTATAAAATGAAATAAAAAATGATGATGAAGAAGTTGGATGGATGGAATGTTTGTTCGTTTCGTTTTCTTGTTAAAAAAATATATCACAATTTCATTTCGATTGATTTCTCCTCTTAAGTGAAAAGCAAACAAATGGATTGATATATATATTTCTGTTCTGATCTTAATGAAACACAAACTGAAAAGAAGAAGAAGAGGAAGAACGATGATTTCATACTTTTCCGAAAGTAGAAAATATAACAATGCTATCTATGATATCTAATAAGTTGATAAGTAATATTTTTGTGATTTTATCCTCATTCCTCTTTCTCTGGAGATTGGTCTGCTCTATGGACCCCCAACCAACCAACCCTGCCTGCCTTACAATCTTTCCCATTTTCTCATTCTTTTTCTACTCTTTTATTAAAGAAGAAGAATAAAAGGAGGAGCAGGAAAAGTTACCAATTTTGAACGAGTAAAAGTAAAGTGTGCCCAATTGGCAAAATTCTTGTACTTTTACTTTCTCTCTCCTCATTCATTCATTGTCCCCTTCTCTCTCCATCATCATCTTATCGTAATGATGAGAAGAGTGAAGAAGGACAGACGAAGGAGTAGCACAGTTTTACTTACTTGGATTGGATGACAGCAGCATTATTATTATTATCATCATCTTCGTCATCATCCACCAACCAACCATAACTGAAAAGTTAAAATGTGAAAAAGAAAGAGAGATGATGTTCTTCAAAAGTAATAAACCAAGGTGTGTCTGTATATAAGGATGGATGGCATCGTCAGATTCATCTTAAGTGGATCCAAATTCTTTCCATCTTCTTCTTTTACTTCTCTGGTCCACAAATTTGTCGTTCTTTTCTTCGTCGCACATTCCAAATCAAAGATTGATAGATAAATTCCCAAATTCCCGTAGATACGAACATTCACCATAAAATAAGTAACTTCATTATAATTGACATGACACAACAAAATAAAAAAATCGGACGAATATGTAATCAAATCATAAAAGCTTTTATCACTAACAAGACTTGAGTGATTGAGTGATTATCTTATATGTAATCGGTTCCATATTTTCTGCACAACCAACGGCATTCTATATAATATAAATGTGCAAAAATTATGCTAAAAACTAAGTGCAATAGGATACCTTTACTTACCCACTCACTTTTTACCTTGCACTCGCAGCTTGCAAGTTGCGACGCGCTTTTATCCTTTCACTTTTACACAATTAGTCCCAGACGGAGATGAGGATGAGCAAATGGCGGGTGACAGGTAGGTAGGTGTGCTTATCTTTTTATCTTATCCGCTTAGCTATTTTACCTTTTAACCGGCATGTATGTACCACCACTTCCATTCCACTAAACCACACTACTTACCTTGTTACTTAGTTAGTTAGCTACTTGCCTTAATCTCATTTTGGTCCAGGATTCTCTCTCGAGTGTCCTGTTTTTCCCTTTCCTCTTCTTTCACCATTGTCCTTGACCTTTACGAAATCCAATCCAATAATCTTCTCCAAAAATTTTGTGCAAGAGAAAGCAAAGAAAGCAAAGCCAATTTATTTGTTTGCTTTCTCCTCCATTTTTATATACACGCTTATGTATATACAAATATTTTGAGTTTATGAGATTGAAAAGGTCACTTGCATCATGCATGCAACGTTCCAATTCAAAGAAACAGAACAAATAAGCAAATTCTGAAGGAAATCAAGCAAGCAATGAAATGTTAAACTAATCCAGGTGTTGGTTGGTTGCTTGGTTAGTTTAGCGGTGATGGAGAAAGTAAACCAAGCAGAAAAATGAGAAGATGAAGATTTACTCTGGCAAAGAAATTCATAATCTTGAATGAATAAGAATTGCGAATTCATTCATTGGGAAGAAATAAAGAGGAATGAGTACCCCACAAAAAAAAGTAGACAAAGTAGAAAAAGATGTGAATCAATCAGGCAATCATAACGGATTTTCTCTTGAAAGAAAGAAAGAAATCACTCATCTACACTAAACCAAACCAAACTAAACTAAACCACACAATTCAATCCCTCCCATTTACTAAAGGAGCATCACGCAGCAAGAAACCAAGCAACTTTCGGATTTTCTCTCAACTTTCATATTTGAAGAAAGATGAGAAAGTCATATTTCCTCTCGGCAAGGAAGAAGAAGCGATCCACTTGACTAACTCCACAAAAAATCCAATCTTTCTCCGTCATCTTTCTCCGTCTCATCGTCCTTCTATTCAATCCCATCCATCAAAAGGGTGATGATAACAACACATCCTAAATCCTTATCTTAAAGTGCCCCCTCTTCCTCCCCCCCACCCACTTTTCCACACTAAATATCAGTCAGTCATCTCTCATCTTTCACCGTCACCGTCACCCAACCGTGTCAAGAACAAGGAGGCAAAGTGTCCAATCTCTTCCATCCAAAAAAAGTAGAGGATGAAGGTTCGTCTATCTATTGGCAAAATCTTGTCGCCAAAAAATACAGGGTTTTTTTGCACATTCTTCTTCTTCTTTTCTACCTCTCTTGTTCTCGTCCGTTCCATCATCGTCACTTTATTCTTTGGCAAAAATTTGCAAAAAAATTAAATATAGTCTACCTACGCGTCATATATCAAAAATTCCTGGTTGATCAATTTTTTCACACTTATTGGAATTTATAATACATAGAACAAGGTCGCTATTATATGGCTGGGCTTGTTGGGTTTGTCTTGTGCTATGCTGTGCAGAGATTTGTTTTTCCTTGTAGATCTTGTTTTCCCAACAAGGGTTTTTTGTGGTCAATAGTAAGATTTTCCTGTAAAGCAAGACAAGGAGTAACCGTGGGGAAAGTTAAAAAAAGAAAGTCTTATAGAATCATGACACGCATCATTCCACCCATCCATCCATCCCATCATACTTTCTCCTCGATCCATTGCTTTCTTCACTTTCACCAAAAAACAAAGGCATTTCATTCAGGCAATCATTCCATTATTCTACAAAAAATGCAGAAAATTCACCCACCTTGGATTTTTTGGTCGTGTGTGTGTGTATGTATGAAAGTAAAGTTATGCATGATGTGTATCCCGCTTCGGTGAAAGTTAAGTCCCTCCGGCCTTACGACTTAAGTCATCGCTTTCTCCACTTTCTCTCCTCACAATATCTACTCAATTTTCTGCTGGACTTACACTTTTGACATGTTTGTCATTCCACAAGCAAAAGCAAGCAAACTAGTACTTTTTCCTGCTTTCTCTCCCTGTCAACTTTTTGAGCTAGTGGGGAAAGCAAGCAATTTTATTTCAAGTGTATATATTCCTTCCTTTGCATATATCCCCTAATCCACCTACACCCAACCACCCACACACATACACATTCTTCTGATCTGCATATAGCATACTAACAACCCTATTAACCTCAACTAACTTTCTTTCTACTTCTTTTTCTCCCCCATTTATTATTTAACCTGAACCAATTCCATCCGCTTTTCATCGATTATTTATTGCATTCATGGATCAGAAGGGGGAGGAAAAGGAGGACGACATAATATTTGCTCACTTTCAAATGCAAGAAAAAGTAGTGCTGGTGCTTTTTCCATACTTTCTCCTCAAAAGCTCCCCTGCAGCCCTACTCAACTACTCTTAACACGTTCTCAACACCAACCTGTCTCCTTCTTCTCTAAACCAACACTTTCTCCTCTTCCTTCCTTAATTGTCACATTTTTTACACCATATATCCACTCACTTTCACTCCCTCACACTTTCTCCAGTGGTGGTGACCTGACTGACCTATTAACCAACAAGTCTTCATCATTTCACAACACACACACACACACAAAGTGAAGGAGTTAAGTCCTCTTGACACGTCAGAGTGTCCATCATTCAAGAGTGAAAGTTACTTTCTTCGTCGTGGCGTCATCCTCCTCCTACATTTTCTCCATTAAGAAAAGTAAGAGGGAAAGGGAAAGGTATACATTTCAAAATTCCAATCCAATCCACTCGGATCTAGTCCACTTCAAAATACTAATGCAACAAGAAACCATGCAATAAGTAGAGCATCATCGCTTTCTTTCACTTTCAATTTAAGAAAGAGAAAGAAAGTGTCACACCACACCACCACATATTTATCCCATCCAACCCACCTGGGAGAGGTGGTATGGTGTAACACTTTAGAAAGAAAGCAAAAAGAAAGCAAAATGAAAAAAAGAGAACGAGCAACAAAAAGTAAAGGAAGAAGGAGAAACCTAAACACCGCTTATTTACTTCCTTTGAACGATAAACTTCCTTCTTTTCCTCCTAAATCCAAAGTGGTACATAAACGATGATGAAAAGAAAGGTGCCAACTTTCTCCCACTTGCTTTCACTTCCTTCCTTCCTTCTTCCTTTACATGAGTATACATAGGAATTATATTAACGAATTGTATTAACAAAATAAATAAACGTGTAAACAAATCCACCCCTTGACCACCACGACGACGTTTTTCTTTTGATTTTGATATTTATATAAAATAAGAGTTCCACAGTTCCAATGAATTCTTGGAAGAAAATTTCAGATTTTTCGTGAGTAGTGGAGTGGAGATAGTCAAGTGAAAGCTGAGGCTGAAAGATTGTAGACAAACTCAACTTAACTTGTGCCTGTGTCTACTGCTTTCTCTCTAACCAGCTAGATAAAAAAAGTTTCAAGTGAAAGTGTACAAAAATGTCTGATTGATTTTCCCCTGTTTAGCCCTCCTACTTTCAGAAGAAAGCTAACATAACATAACCAACCAACCAACCAGCCTAGCTTACATATGAAGTGAAAGTAGAATCCATCCGGTGGAGAAAGTAGAGAAAATTCTATTGGAAAAGTAATCTGTTGCATTGATGGAAAACAAAGCTATCCCGATTAGTTTACGTTTCCTCGTTTCTTCTTTCTTTCTGTCTTGCTTTCACCACCAGCACACAAAAAACACATACACATAATAATATTCTATTCCCTTGGTTGTCCTTCACCATTCACCAAAC
Source organism: Folsomia fimetaria (assembly GCA_034695645.1). Lineage (NCBI taxonomy): Eukaryota > Metazoa > Arthropoda > Collembola > Entomobryomorpha > Isotomidae > Folsomia > Folsomia fimetaria. Next base: position 30,546 of record JAQFZJ010000208.1, on the reverse strand, counting down.
TTTTTTCCGGGCTCAAAATATCCCAAAAACCCGGGTAGATTTGGGAATAGAAAGTCCGAGAAAAGCCGTTTTTCCTAGAAACCTACACCCATTCTAATTAAAAACTAAACAAAATGAGAGAGAGAAACCACATAATTATAGACATTTCTGACCATCCATCCCAACTTTGCTAAACCTGAGGGGCCGTGAAAAACTTATTTTTTATAGAATCCTTCTAATTTTTCGTAGAAATTAATACGCGTCTTAAATTTCGAATTTGTTCACATTCTTTTTTTTATACATCATTACTTCCAATCCAATCCAAATTTTTACCATGAAATTAATTAGAAAGGGAAAACAATGGATGGGAAAGTAAGCTGTGATGTGGGATACACATGAAAAGTGTGGATTCGTGTTGTCTGTCAAACCCAAAACTTTCTCCACTCTCGTCTCATCCTACACACACACCATCATCACTATACCCACCAACACCACCACCACCACCAAACAAAATAAAATGATATAAAATGAAACAAAAACGACCCACACACCTTTCCCTTTCCCCGAACAAACGAAGGAAATATGGACTTTCTCTCTTTCTATCACAATTTCCTTCCTTTCTCTCTTCTTTCTGTTCCCATTATCTTTTCAAAATATGATTTCCTTCCTTCCTTCACCATTCACATCACATCCCATCACAATCACACCCATTCGAACAAACATATTGAAGTAAAATACATCCACATCCATCCAACTTAACCACATACATTCTTTTACCTGCGTGACCTGACCACTCAACTTTCACCCGCAAAAAAGTTTCTCTCCCTCTCTTTTTTGAATAACAGACAACGTAATACTTCACCCTTCAACCATCTCCGAAAATAGGAGCAGTACGAATGAGAAATACATAATCCTCCCTTTAAATCCTTATATCTAATCATCTAATTTCACTGGAAATCAATTCATTTTCTTTCTTTCATAGAGACATTTAAGCTGCTCTTGCACCCGCAGACAAATCCATCCTAAAGCTTCTCTCTTCCTTTCTTACAAAGAATTCAATCTGGTCGTTCACTAATAAGCTGAGAAAAAGTCGCTAAATAATAATGAAGAAGAATAAAAGGAGGCAAGTAGCAATCTATCACATTCTGTTAATTCTCCCACCACTCCCACCATTTTCTTCACATATTCTGTGGTCCTTTCCCCAAAAGAAAGAAAATGTTACCTTTAACTTGACTCCAATTCACAATTCGCTGCTCTCATTCCTTACTTCTTGCCTTTCTCTCTGTCTCGTCTTCATCATCATCATCCAATTCCGTTACTCACTCATGCATGGGATGAGGAGGATGAGTTGGTCGGATGGATGAATGGATGGATGGATGGATGAATTTGCAATGAAAGAAAATTTGACTGAGTGAGTAAGTTTCCTCCATCCACAAATGGAGAAATAGAGAGAGAGAGAGATCTAGCAGGTGGATGGATGGATAGATGATGATGAAAGATAAAGGGCCCTTTGCACTTGTTGGTTGAATTGGGTTGGATGGAATTCGTGTCCCTTTTACTTTCTCCCTGATTTCACTCTCAAAGGAATAGTGGCCACTTTGTCACAAGTCGGAGGGAGAGTGGGAGGGAGAAAGAGACATGCTACATACTATGCTTATGTGTGTATACTTACTTACTTATATGCATTATACTTATTCACCTTTATTTATCCCACATTATTATATTGTCTATGTCGACTGGACTGGACTGGGCTAAATCTATTCTAAATTATTAGGAGAAGGAGGATGTAGATACATATATACTGATATATATCTATATCTATTATCCTCTCCATTAAATCAAATAAAATCTTCTTGTTCTTTACTACACTACTGATCCTACATTTTAAGATCTTTTTCTCTAATTTCAAATTTGAAGGCGAATTTGAATCGAATAAATGAATGAGGTGGATGGGTAAGATAAGCTGGATTTAAAGGGCAAATTCCCTGGGTAATTTGGTTGGATGGATGGCTATGCTTACTTATGCTGCACACTTCTTCTATGTTTCGTTTCTTTCTTTTTATTAGAATATGTATGTATTATCCCCTTAAGTCTCATCGTCTTTTTATTCTTTTAACCCGTCATCCAACTCAATTGGGGATTGGGATGTATGATCGAATTGCAAATTGACCGGATGGAATGATACAAGACATTCATCATCATCATTCTATGATATATACTTTGTCTTTGCCAATCAGATGGTCAGTCAGATCAATTCGAACTACGCAATTTTGGAAGGTATTTAAAATTCAGGGAATGAAATCAGAGAAACTCTAATTAATTAAAGTTTGAATAATTACTGTAACAAAAGTAATACAATTCGTATACTCACACACCAGTATTGTAACACAGATAATTATAATTGTTGGAATAGTTTTAATCTTTGGTCTGCTCTCCACCACATCCATCCATCCACCCATCCCACCCGCTGCTGTGGTTGGGTTTGGCAATTCAAGAATCCTGTCCCGAGTGAAATTAATCTTCCTTTCTTCATCACCCCCCACTCACTCTGAAAATAATAATAGTAATAATAATAATAATAAGCAATGAATCTCACACTACCACCATTTATTTATTTTTGCCAACAATATCTTCTTTTAATCGGAAGTTGCACTGAACCACTGCAGTAAAAAACAGACACCTCTGTAATCCCTTGTTTTCACGTACATATATAAGTAAAGAAAGATTACCACCTTTTTAATTTCTTTTTAGCTTTGAACAAAGAATATGTTCAAAATAATTACACATGTAGCAAGATCTTTTCATCTTAATATATAAAAAACATGAGATAGACAGACGGACAGAAAAGCGAGTAACCATACAGCCAAACCACACCGAATTCCTTATTTCTCTTCCTTCAAAATTCTTCCACTCCACATTTACTATACATACATACATTCATAAAATAAAGACACCTACCTCACCTTCCTTAATTAAATCATTCCTTCAATAATTCCTTAATTAATAGAACGCCATTATAATTCCATTTATTAGCGTGATTACTTCAACTACCACCAATTTCATCCTTTCAATTCATTCATTCTGTCATTTCATAGTTATTTCAGTCCTGATTGAATAGTGATCTGGATGGAGCCTGTGCCTCCTTTTTGTATAATTATGCATTCATTCACTTTCTCTTTTCTGTCAATTCAGTTCAGTTATTAGGGTCGTCCTCCTCCTCCTCTTCTCCTTCCAATTTGAATCCTCCTAGAAATAAAGGCTTAAATTCCTCTGATTCCCTTCCATAATTCTTTCCCTTTGCAAAAAAATCGGTTATTTATTTCTCAATGTACTCTTCTTCTTTTTAGTAGTGTTTTTTTCTGTATTGCATTTCACATCCCACTCCATTTCGTGTTATGCTGTTATTTCCTAAATATTCATGCAATACATCTCCTGACCTGGACCTGACCTTCCTTCCAACATGAAATCTGTGGAATGGAGAGTGGATTGGATTGCTCAATGACATGCATGCAAGAAGAATGGTCTGACCACCCAAAGAACCGTCAAAAGAAAGAAATCTATCTTTTCCACTCTCTTTCTCTCAGAATGAAATATTATTAGCGGAGAGAGAAGGTTTATATTTATTTCCTTTCGTGTGAGGCGTTATATTACATATTATTATATTCCCACAATAATAAGTAAATATACAAAAACAAACGCAAGTCTCAATTTTACCTTTCTTTCTTTTCTATATCGTGATCAACTCACCTCACTTCATTTTACTTTCACTGGAATGAACTGGAGGTGGACTTTGAAGGATCATCTCTCTCTCTTCTTTATTATTTTAGTCTTGAATTAAATTCTAATTTTATACATAGTCACAATGCGCACAAAGACAAGGAGGATGTCTACTGTTTAGTTATTTGTATTCTCAAATGAATTTTATTAGAAAAGTAATTTAAAAAGAGAAAGCAGAGTATTTTTTTATATTATGTTTAGAATTAAATCCGTATAGCAATTTACATTCCATCTGTCCATCCATCCATCCATCTTCCTGTCGTGATGTCTCTCCATTTGTTTGTTTCATCTCGTTTTCCCTTGTAATAAAAGTGACAGCACCGAATTCAACCAGTCCACCCACCCATTCCACCCGCTTCTTTCCCGTTGGAAATCAATCCACCATTTTGCCTTCCATTACGTAAATACGTAATTGGAGAGAGAGAGATTTCATCTTAATTTCTCCTACAAAGAAAATTGCCCACTATATTTATTATCATTACTATTATTGATTGATGTGGTGTGGTTAGTTTACACTTTGTGGTGACATGACAATTATTTGGTGACTTGATTCAATTCAATTCATCACTATACTTTTAAGGGTGAACTCTGACCTACATAAAACTGAATCGGGGAAAAACTGTAATATTTACATCATTCTACAAAACTACAAAGGTTTGGAATATGGATGGATGGATGTGCGTGCGTGCCATGCCAGTAGATTCCACTTTTTCTTCCAACCCACAAATTTTGCTTCAAGAAATAGAAAGAAATGAATACGGCAGTGCAATGGCAGCATCAGATTTTACTTTGCATGCGGCTAAAATAAAAGAAAGTATAAAGTAAGAAGAAGGTAAAATAAAAAGAGGGCAAGAGAGAAAGCTAGAAAGAAAGGAATGCAAAAATAACGGGATTTCTCCAACCCTCCTTCACTCACTCACCTATTCGCCTCTAACCAAACCAAACCACCCAGCAGAGATTTATTATTACTCTAATCTTTAATTATAGATAAGTACAAAGTAACAAAAGTGTAACAAAAGTGTAAAGGTAGGCAAAGCATGCGTTCATATTGAGAGAGAGAGAGAGAGAGAGAAAGTTAGCCTTTATGATTATTCCGCACTTATGTACTTACTTACAGTACAGCACCATAACTAGTAGAACTAGCATTATTATTATTATTATTTCCATATCCACAAAACTACAACCGGACATGAGAACACATTTCCAACCAAACTAGGCTCACTCAAAGTAGGAGCAAATGTAAAAGTGGAAGTGGAGGGACGCATGCAACCAACATAGCATACATACATCCATCCATACCACTGCTGGTGCATATGAGCTAACTTTTGCCTGCCAAAGATACTTTCTCCTCTTTCTCTCTTCTCTCTCTCTCGTCCAGTAGTCGTCCAGTCCAGTCATGCAATTCCTCTCTTACTTACTTTTACTCTAATAAATAACTTTCATTTTATCGCTCCTTTCCCCGTTTTCATGAATTATTGCAAAAACTTGGGTAAAATCTGCTGCTATAAAATAAAATAAAATGGGACAGTATAGCTTCAGAATCCTTTTTACTTTTACTTTCTCTCTCTCTCTCTCTTATTTAAGCAGTCACATTACATTACATTTTACACTCTGTTCTGTTTCTGTATGCGAATTCATCCTCTCCTCTCTTAAATAAAGCTGTCTCATTATTTGTCCCAGGTATGACGCCACCACGACCACCATTGCCGCCCACGTTGAGATGATGATGATGACGAGAAATGTCAAATGAATGAATGACACCACCACACACCCCCCTGTAAAATATATAGGAAAAATAAGAAATAATAAATAAACGCAATTCATTAATAAGTATGCAGGGATACTGGGAGGTTGGGTGGGACTAGGTTGCTGTAATACCACTTTTTCTATATCTTTACTTTCCCACCTTCCCCACCACCACCACCACCATGACCACCATGAAACAAGATATAAACGTGAACTACCTAAACGTCTCATGTGACGAGATATTTGACGTCGTAAAATGGAAAGACGCCCGCGTTCTGGCATCCCTACTCGTTCTCGCGTTCATCAATGTCACCGTCATTGTTGGCAACTGTCTCGTCATTGCAGCCGTCTTCATCTCCACCAAACTACGAACCGTTACAAATCTATTCATTGGTAGGAAGAATTACTCTTAAAAGTTGTCAAGTATTGACAACGTGCTACTATTCATTCATTCACTCATTTCTCTCTCTCTCTCTCTCTAACTTTATTTTATGTATAATCTCACTTTCAGTTTCTCTAGCCGTAGCAGATTTGATGGTGGGTCTGGCCGTCCTCCCATTTTCTGCGACATGGGAAATCTTTGAAATTTGGATATTTGGCGAAGTCTGGTGCTCCATGTGGTTAGCGGTGGATGTCTGGATGTGTACGGCTTCCATTCTGAATCTGTGTGCTATCAGGTAACCCCTCAACCACAACCAAATCAAACCAAACCAAACCTTGAAAGCTGAACTTGTCTCAGTAGTCATCTCTTCTGTCCAAGTCGTAGTTTTATATTAAAATTCAATTAGGTTCCAATTACTTTGCTCTTTTTGGATGGATAACTTCTTAACTTCTAAACTTCTCAAATATAAATCCTTCTTCTTTCCATTTCATTCTTTATCCAGATCAATCTTCTTTTCTTTCTCTCTTTTATTATCTTAATAGGTATGAATGAATGAATAATATAAACCAAACCAAACCAGGAATATGAAATGAAAAGCAATTCATCCGTGCTTTTTCATTCTTCTCAATAAATATCAAACCATCCATCACTAAAAAACGAGAAGAAGAAAAGAAGAATGCATAAGAAATATAGAAATTGAGCCCTTAATTTTTATATCAAATATAAAAGGAGATAGAGAGAGTGAGAGCGAGAGTGAGGAGAAAGTAAAGAATCTCATCTACCCATTCACCCATTATTTCACTTTACTTTCTCCACTTTCTCCTCCATTTCCTGACATGTATAATATCCACGGACAGAGACAAAGATGTGAATTAATCAGGGATGAAGTGTTTGTTTGAATAGTTGATGCCTCATTTCATTTTTTCACTCCCTTCATTCCCCCCTCCCATTAATGTTTATATACAAAAAGAAAGTAATATTACTCACTTTCACTCATACTTACTTACTTAGCATCACTTTTCTCTCTCCCACTTTCTCCAGTTTGGATAGATACGTTGCAGTCACAAGACCAGTGACATATCCGAGTATTATGTCTTCAAAAAAGGCTAAAATCCTCATCGCTGCAGTTTGGATACTCTCGTTTCTCATCTGTTTTCCCCCGTTGGTTGGGTGGAATGATAGGAAGAGGACTTTTTATCGACAATTGGCAAACGTGTCCACCACGACATCAACTCCAATCCTTTGGGACCATTCTTTTGGGGAGCTTGGAGAAGGGGGAACAGAGGACCCTTCGGATTCCACCTCCTGGCTCCTTTCACCCCCCAGGGATGATTTAGCCACGACAACGACTGAGATTGTGTTGATGTATCACGAGGAGGAATGCACTTTTACGTGCGAGCTTACGAATGACAAGGTCGGCACCTGAAAGTCCTTACATAAAAATCTCTCTCTTTCTCTCTCTCTAAACTAAATCCCTATAATTCTTCTTGAATTCAGGGTTACGTCCTCTACTCAGCATTTGGCTCCTTCTTCCTCCCCATGTTTGTCATGCTCTTCTTTTACTGGAAAATATACAGAGCTGCTGTGGAAACTACGAGAGCTATTAATCAAGGTAAACCAAGTGTAGTACATACATACCTCCCTTATTTAGCTCCATTACATAATTCTCATTTAATCTATTAATTTACGCCCCTAAGGTTTCCGTACTACGAAAGGGTCCCGTCTCCTCGGCACTCGTTTTGAAGAACAGCGTCTGACCCTTCGAATCCATCGGGGAACGAATCGCTCCTCCACCCAGCACCACCACAACTGCCCCCCGTCCCCAAAACCAGGTGGGAGTGGGAGTGGCAGTGGAATGTCGTCATCACCCGCGAATGGAAGATTACTTGGAGCGGGTTCTGGTGGCTCTTCATCCGGATCCCGCATCCCTCGGAGCAGATCTCATGAACGGCTTAAAGTTCATCTCACTCCACCACCCCGAGGTAAAAAAAGGAGAGAAGATTTCATACTTTCACCAAAAATGACATGACACGGAGAGACAGAGAAAGAGAGACAGAGCCATGTATGGATATTATGGATATGAATATTATGATTATTATCACGATGGGAAAGATGCCTACTGCTGCACACTCCATTATAATTCTTTTAACACCAAAACTTTCACCTGGTTATTTTATTTTATGCCTTTTCTTTTCTCTCTCTCTCTCTCCCTCTTTATGGAAATATGGTCTGGCTTGTTTCCCACCAACCAACGAAAATACGGGGAAAAGGAAATGGATGCCCGGATGGATGGATATGTAGCTAAACTTTCTCCACACGTCAAATCAAGCAGATTTAAGACTTTTGTAAATATATTCATTCGACAAATACATCTTCTTAAGGTTGGTTGTTGAGGAAGGAAGGCATTTCTTGTCTCTAACTCTCATTCTTAGCTTATTTGACCCCCTGCAATCTGCTTTCTCTCTCTCTCTCCACTTTCTCCATCTGTGGTGTTCTCTGGTGTCCCCTAATCTCTCTCACACCCGTGATTTATTTTGCCCTTCTTCTACTTCCACTTCTTATCCGAATAGCTAATGTTTCTCAGTGTCACACCACCACACACCACACCACCACCAAAGCCTAAACTCATTAGCATTCTTCTTCGAACTGTGTGGTTGTGAAGAGAAAGCAGCAGGAGCAGAGAGAGAGAGATAAGGAGAAAGCAGTTCAAATCTGTTCACATTGCATAACGAGCAAATAATGCTTTCTCCGATTTCTCTCTGATTCTCTCCCTCCCAACCAAATAACACATGTTTTAACGTAAATAAATAAATACTTTCTCCACAACAACAACATCTTGCATAAGCCACACCCACTCAAGGATAAGAAGATTATGCCCAAACTGCCCCCTAAGGAAGACAAAGTTGCAGCAAAGTGCAAACTTGGGCTCGTAATTATTGTGTGGATGAAAGAATGGAGAGAGAGAGAGATTCCTCTAACTTCCGGGATCTATTTATCCCTGACGGTCACCTTTAATACTTGTACAAGGAAAGGCCATGAATTCACGTAATTGTAACTTATTACAGAGTTCCCATTAATACTGCACAACGTCTCAAGATGTTGAGCTTAATGTAATTTTGGGGCAATGTAAAACAATGACTTTCATTTCGTTGTCACGCATTACCCCATAATCCTTGTCCAGTGGCAATGATCCCGGAACCCTGTCATGGGTAACCTGATCCCAATAAATGAGAAATAGTTAAAGAGAGAGTGTAGTTTTCATACACTAAAGATTCAAGCCAACCAATTCTCCTACTTTCTCCCTCTCTCCACACTTACATACACACACGATCTCAAACCCATCCACACCATCCTAAGCAAGCAACCACACAAGTAAATGTAACATAACCTAACCTAAAGTGATGAGACATCGCGTCCCTTAAGGGAATAATGGGTTGCATCTTTCTCTCTCTCTCCAATAAACAAACAAACAAGCCAACCAAATTCTAGTCACGCTTATACATTTACTTCCTCTTCTTATTATTCTTGCAGGTAGCAAACGGTCAGCCTCTTATCGGGCACGAAGTACTGTGGAAGGACCCACCATCCCATCTCCCAACGGACTGCGAGCCTCCACTTCCTCTACCTCCTCCTCCTTCACATCTCAGGGGGGAAGTCGGCGTGATAAGCGGAGAAACAACCACCACCACCACTGCATCGTGGAGATGGAAGGGGGCACCAGATTAGCCGCCTCCTCCTCTCGTCGCCATGGAAGTCGTCGTCAATCTGCAGATTCGGACCACTCCTCCCCCTCACCCACCCCAACCTTGGGACGAACGGGGAGTGCGAGTGGTGGGGTTGGCGCCACAAAGTATGAGACCCTATCCTCCTCCTCGGCAGAAGATGCAAAGCCAAAACTTATCTCTAAAATGGGCAAGAGGAATATTAAAGCACAGGTGAAACGATTCAGAATGGAGACCAAGGCGGCTAAAACGCTGGGTAAGTTGGATGGGATCGAGTTTCAATTTTCATTTCCTCCATAAATTTAATCCACACCTTCATTTCCCTCTGATAAAAAGGTGAAAAAGACGAGCAGGCATAAATAAAATATGTAAATTTATCCTGTCCAGTTTTCGGGAAAACGGCCGCTATTTATATAATATTTACGATCCCCACCTCCCCCACCTCCTCCTTCTCGTGCGTGGACTACCAACTATCTAAAACCAACCTATAACCATCCAGGGAAATGCGAGTCAGTCAGTCAGAAAGAAAGAAAAGTTAGTTACATTACATAACGTAACATAACGTATGTATTGAATGGACTACTTTCACCACATATCTAACTGACTGCTGACCACAACCACAAACAACCAACTTTTCCATCTCTCTCTCTTTTCCCTTTGTCTGTGTGTCCAGTTCAATCAATTCTTTTTCTTTCAAACTATACTTTTACCAACTAACCAACTATGCTTTCTCTGCCTGTCTACCTTCATGGCTGGATAAAATGAAAGTAATAATAATATCAAACCCAAACATATGTAAACCTTGGATGGAAGTAATTCCCAAGAGAAATTCGGATGGAGAGGAATGAAAATCCATGCAAAAGTATTTCCACCTCCACCCCAATTAATCCGTGTCCTCTTCTCTACGTACAAATAATGTATCTACGTACAAATAATGTGAATTAAAGAGGACACATTATTTGTTTAATCCTATCCTTCTCCTCATGAGCCTGGCCTGACCCACACCACCCACCCGACTGACTTGTGTACTCCCATCGCTTCATGATGTCAAATGTTCACGCACCATTAAAAATGATTTATGATTGGACTACACTACAGATACTTACCTTGTATTTCTTGTATTTAGGAATCATTGTGGGAGGATTTATCGGATGTTGGTGTCCCTTCTTTACCATCTACGTAATCAGAGCTTTCTGTCCCACCTGTGTTCCACCCTTACTTTTCTCCATCCTCTTTTGGTTGGGGTATTGCAACAGGTATGCATTCATATTAATTAATTAATTGATTAACCCATCATTAATGAATTCCAATTAACTAATTAATCACACAGCGCCATCAATCCCTGCATCTACGCTTTATTCTCCAAAGATTTCCGTTTCGCATTCAAAAAGATTTTATGTCGGTGCTTGTGCCAAAAAGAGCGGAAACCGAGACTGGCCGTGGTTCCCATTTTCTTATCCTCGTTGGGTGAAGAGGACAGCGATAACAATCAGAATCAAGGAAATAATGGAAATGACCATGATGACCATGAAGTGGATCACGATGGATCGGATTCTCGTTAATTTCATGTCACATCAATATATCTGTCAAGTCACATTATGTCAAAAAATTGCTACTTTACGTCGAATAATAATTGTCATGTTACATTAATGTTGTGGTTGTTGTGATTATACTTTACCAGTCATAATCCAATTCTAATAATGAATTTTTGATGTTTAAATTAAGTCAGTAGAACGGAAGGGAGGTAATATTTGTGGTGTCGTCAATATAGTCAGTCAATGCATTTCTATTCATTTAAGTATTTATTTATTTATTTAATAAATTATTTATCAATAACTTATCATTCCAATAATTACTCATTAGTAGTACTCAATTAATAATTGATTCCTTTTTATATATACGTACTCAAATTTTATGATAGACAACTGTGATACAAAATCCAAAAGTAGTTAATAATAATAAGATTTCATATTTATTGATTTGTTTATTTTTATCGTTAATTCGATAATTGCTGTGCCAATTATTTATTCCTATAATACTTGCAAGAATAATTATTACATTAATTAATTATTTTAGTAAACATTTTACCTGAATAGAAAGACTATATAGAAATGGTGGTAGATGAGAGAATTAAGATCGGATGCATAGCTTTTTAGAACACAGATTAATGTTAAACTTGTAAATATTATAATTGTTGTCTTGTCCTCCTCATTGTCGTGATAACTTACTTATTGGTTAAATAATTAATTACAAATCAAATAATACTAGACTTTCTCTGCATGCCAGTCATTTAGTGAAGGGAAACATATAGTTTAAAACAAGATGAAAAATTTTACATCCAACCAAAAAAGAGTAAACAGGGTGCTTTCTCCAACCTTATACCTTATACAAAATAGGCACAAAAATAGTACCTCGTCAATTCCTGTGTGTGCTAAATACATTGTTATGATTATTGTTATATTCTATTGTCATTGTTATAGGATGTGACTCAATATATACCATGAAATATAGTAGTGTAGGATATATGTATAATCTAGAGAAAAAAGTATTATTGGTGTGATTAGCATTTAAATTAATTCATTGCTGTTTAAAAATGCACACTGTACTGCACTGCACTGCACTCGCCCAAGTAAATTAGAGCCTAAATGAAAGCTATATACTGTAATTAATTATGATTGTTACCGTGCGAGCTTATAACCATGAGAAACAAACAATTTAAACGAAAATTAATTGCAAATTATTATATTGATTAGCCAAGCCAAAATCAGATTCAGAATATTATGAAAAATATGGTATCTATACACACTACAATACACACGCTTACGTAAATTTAGAGAAAATGAAGAATGGGAAATAAATGTTGTTTGTTGTACAGTATACTCTTAATAAATATTGATTGTTGTAATTTGTTGTTGTTTTGATCATGCACTGAGAATTGTTAGATATTTGATGGTTATTTTATTTTATTTATTGTTTTAAAAATGAATAAAAAAATGTTTTTAATTATTTTTAATTTTGCAATAAACAGTCCATTTTGCGAATAAGTAATTATAGTTCTACATTATCTGTACAAATAACAAGTAGCAAACACCATGATTTTTTAGTAATTGTTAATGAATATTAGTTATAAAAATTGTATTTATTTCAAAAAAAAAATATATTTCGCGTGTAATGTGGACATGAATAAATACAATTGGGATATTCTTGTGAAATTTGAAATCCTTTCTTCATCCATCCATCATCCATCCATCCATGCACTTTCTCCATCACGCAAATATTCGGAGGATGCAAAGTGCAGCAATACAAACACCAACCAACACCATCATGCAATAACGTTCAAACAAAGTAAGGTATTAGCAAACACATTCTCCTATCATCATCGTCCCTACATTTTTACCGGGTATAAAAGAAAGCACATATCTGTATGTGTGTAGCAGACCTAACCAGCCAGCCAGCCCAAACACGAAATGATCAAGGTTAAGAGAAACCCGGCGCCTCGTGTCAACCAGCCACTGCTAATCTTACTACCATTTACCACACCACCACCACCATTTGCTTGCACATTTGCTATGTCGCATCTTTCAAAGTAAAAGTATTATACGAAGGCCATACGGGGACTAGACTCCTCTCTCCCGACTTTCTCTACTACCCGCATCACCATCACCACCACCGTTATCACCGTGATCCCTGTTACCCGCATCCCAACAAGAAATGTGACTGCTGGGCAGACGCAGAAGGAGAAAATAATGGAAATCTTCTTTTCCTTCTGTGGTTGGTATGTACATTAGACCTTCAAATTTTGGAAACAACAAACACCCAACAACGGATTACCTACACTCTTTTGCCTTTTGCCAATTTTTGCATAATAAATTACAATACAAAACTCAATAGATTCACAAAGTGGATAGTCTTCATCTTAAGCTCAATTCGTTAAAGAACGTTAGAAAACTGCACATTTTAGATATAGGGACTTCCTTATTCTATTAGCAAATGGTATCAATACTTAGATTAATAGTCTACATATCTGTCCAATTAATACCGTTAGTTCTCACATATCTTTCATTTGCACAAGAAAATTCCATCTTTTAGCTGGAATCAAGTTCAATCAATCAATCATTGCTGCAGGTTCAGCAGTATTATTTACAATTTAAACACAATATTTCCTTCGTCTATTTCCGAGAATAAAAGTCGATGCTAAATTTATAATAATTAATAATAGAAATTATAGCGATCAAATAAAAACCACCTTGATTTTCTGAAGCCTGCCCAAACAAAGAATAATAAAAATTAGAAAATAAAGAGCCTCTGTAAAAAACAACGAAACTGATAAGTTCAGGATTATCAATTGTCACACACGGATAACCGCGAATAACGTGTCCCTTTATCGGTCATATACACAATCCAAATCCCATCCACCCAACAGTTTGATTAGCCATCAGCCATCCATCCAATTTCTGTAAAGCGCTCATGTAGTAGAGGTTGACATGCAAGTGAGTGACGTTATTGTGGTACTGTAACAAGGTACGTCAAAATAAATATATATATATAACTTGCTTATCTTTGTCTTATCTAACTAAGCATTTCCTCCCCGTTAAGTAAATTCGCAAACCTTTTACCCAAACTATATCCTACTTCCTCAATGACTGCAGTTTGCTTGGAAATCTCAACTAGAGTAATATTTTATACTTGTGTGCGTACTTGCAGTGATAATGCTTCAAGCCATGAGCAGTACTCCTCCCCCATCAGCCCCCACCACTGCTTCCATCACATCTTCTTCCTCTTCTTCTTCCGCTCGGAGGCGAAAACCCCTCCAAATCCTGACGGGCATCTTTACCCGGAAGAATAACAGTAATACCCGCGAAATGTTATCCAATCATTCTTCCGACGAACGGGACAATTTCTTTCTCTCTTCGGATGAGAATGATGTCGACATGATGTGGGACTCTTTGGAACTTGAGGGTGGTGGGGGTGTGGAGGATGGCGGCGTGATGATCCCTGAACCACGAGAAGCCCTTCATTCTCCTTACCATGCCCGAACTATTGATCAAGACATGCAAAATCTTCGACTGTCTCGCCAAGACAACCCGTTTCTCCAAGTGCTTGCGAGTCGGGAATGTTTAAACGAGAGTGATGATGGGGGAAGTGAGTATGAAGAGAAAAACTTGATGTCAAAGGTTAGTATAACTCTAATCATCTTTATTAATAATTATTTAAAGGAATCCTCATTGACACGAGTCCCTTTAACTCCTTCCAGGAAAACATGTCCACCGGAGGACCAGGTGACCCCTTATCCCTTGAAGAAGTTCACGCCCGCTTGGTTCGATCCCCTCCACCCGTGATGTGGACCCGGTCCCGGAATTCAGAGCCATCATTTACTCACCTGACAACTTCTTCCACTCACCATCATAATAATTCCTCCTCTTTAAGCGGAGGGGACTTTATCTTTCAATTCCCCCCTTCAGAAAATAGTACCCCTTCAGTTCTAGCTATGGGACCAAGTCCCACGTTATCTTGTCGGAGTCAAGGTGGAGGAGGGGCAAGTCATCACCATCATCATCATCATCATCACCATTCTAAATTCTTGGGCCCTTTCCGAAAAGATAGTACCCTTGACATTCTCACAGCCAAGTTTAACCTTTCCCCACAACCAAGACGAAGGCCTCCAAGTATTAAAGGAGGTGGTGGTTGTGGAGTTAGTGGTTCATTGTCATGAGAAGTCATGATCCGAAGAAGAAGGGTGCGGTGTGGTGCATTCATCTCTATGTACTGCTGTGTCACTTTGTTTTAAATTGCCTTGGTCTAAATTCAATTGTTCTCTTTCTCTCTCATCTCATTATTTCCACCAATTCCTCCTAAAGGATAAGAAGACTGTAGGGGAATGCAGGTAAATTTAGTGTTGTTAACGCATCAAAATGCAAGAGAAAGTGAAATGGTATGAAATGAAATGGAACATTATTAGCCCTTCATCCATCCAATCCGCAGCACAGCATCAAAGCTATTTTGCTAAAAGTAGAATCAAGAAGCATTTTCTTTAGAATACATAAAGTTGGAATGGAATCGATATTTATTTTATCCTCATCATACGCATACACATCCCTTCCTTCCCTTCTTCTTCCATTTATTTGAAATTTCTTCTCCCCTGGTTGGTTGGTTATTGGGTTGGAATATATAAAATGAATGCATGCATGCTCAACCAGCACCAACCTTTCTTTTCTTACGATTGAATTGACTAATCCATATGCTATGCTGGGAGGCAAAATAAGAAGGCAGGCAATAATGGATGGATTATCCATTCAACCAAACCAAACCACACACATCAATGACAGGTTTTATCCAGAGGCGATTCTGTCTTTCTCTTCTTTTAACTTTTTACCTTCTTCTACCTTCTTTTACCTCCTTCTACCTTTCACTCTATCCAACAGTATTGGAATTCACTCATGAATGACAACGAAAGAAACTTCATATGTATTCAAAGCAGGGGGTGAGATGAGACATTCTAACAAGAAAGAACTGATTTTAATAAGGAGAAACCCAGCATATGTAATTATGATATACTTATTTTGCAAATTCATGCCAAATCCAATCAACGAAATTGGCGAGCTATTATAGTAGAACCAAGAAATTAAAGGAAGAATATTATTATAGTGGTTAGGTAGGATAAGGTATAGGGTTGATTAAGGTAAGGTCAGGTTGGTGAGGCAAGGTGAGAAAATCTCAACTCATTCCCATAATATTCTTTAAACAACTTCGAAATTCCAGACATTAATAGAATAATGTTCAAATTATGACAACTCACAGTATTTTGTCCACTACCAAAAAAAGAAACCAATCATCCCACAGAACCCCACCACAAATATATTTTAGAACAAAATCCAAGATCTCTCCTTCTCGTCGTCAGTCTAAATCTACATACAACGATAACTTTTAGTTTATTAGATAAAATAAACCAAGGCATACATAAGAAACAGAAATTAGTTTCATGAATAATAATAATGAAATGTCAAGGATGATTCAAATTAATAATAAAGGAAGAATAATTATGAAACTTAACTTGAGATGAAATTGTAATTCTACATGCACAGTTTACTTGTTCCACTTCATCATCCCTTCGTTTTTATTCCATTTTAAAATCACAGGCGGACATTAATTCAATTCTTATCAGACTAGACTAAACTACTAGAATAAAGCAACATTCATTATTTCTTATTATTTATTCTGGTGTACTGGCAATGACGTATTTGTACATTTAGTAGTTTTAGTTTCTTCTAAAAATAAACTAATGTAATGGAAATGATGAAAATTATCTCAGTTCAGTTCTATAATTGACTTTGGCTACAGTATTTCCATTCATATTAAGAGAGCTAGCTATTTATTCTGGAAGTGAGGTTCGTCTTAAAACAGATCTTTCTCAATACGTACTTACGTATCTTTGTTGACTTAAGTCTCTTAATATCATTGGTTTAGAAAGAAATTAATTTAACTTGGTCAATTAATTAATTCGCTTTTTCGAAATACTCCTTGCTTTTCACCGGGTCTGCTTTAATGGTAGCTTTGCCCTCGACCCAATCCATGGGACATACTATAATTAATTCAATACGTCAAAGTTATTGCATCGCATACGATTTAATTTACAATTTACCTTCTCCATGTTTCTCCACGAATTGAAACGCTTTAATCAGTCGCAGACATTCGTCAACCGATCTACAGGGAATAATTAATTTCGAATCAAGATTAAAATAGATTAGATTAAGAAATAAAGAAGAACTAATTAATCCCTTCTTCATTTATACCTCCCCACGGGTAAATCATTAATCGTAATTTGTCGTACGATCCCTTTCGGATCGATTATGAAGAGGCCGCGCAACGCCACTCCAGCTTCTTCTAGGAGGACGCCGTAATTTCGGGAAATGTTCTTGGTTATGTCAGACAGAAGAGGATACTCCAGTTTGCCAAGACCTCCTTTCTATACCAGACCAGAAGCTTATAATTTGTCCTCTATAAAATCTAATTGGTTAAATAATTACATATTATTGTAAATTATGTACCTTTCGATCCATATTGGTCCAGGCCAAATGTGAAAAGTGAGAGTCAATCGAAACGCCCACAAGTTCAGTGTTGAGCGCCCTGAATTCCGCAATCCTGTCGCTAAACGCAATAATTTCAGTGGGGCAGACAAAAGTGCTGGAAAAACAAAACTCTGTTACTTTACTACAAATATTTGTTGAAGGGGAGCAAAGGGGACCAAGAAATTTCACGGAAGTTTTTAGGAGGTTTAATTATCGGCATAAATAATCGGTTTAATTATGAAATACAAATTTTTTCCCCCACAAAGTCCCAAACAACTTAGAAATTTCGTAGTCCCCTTTGCTCCCCTCCAACTCAAATATTTATTTCAAATTAAACTTACAAATCCAACGGATAGAAAAAGAGGACGAGGTATTTCCCTTTAAAATCTTGTAATTTCACTTCCTTAAAGTCGCCATTCACCACGGCCGTTCCTTCAAAATGTGGTGCAATCTTTGTCACAGCAGCGGCTGACCGGACTCCTCCTGCAAGGTCAAAGGTAGAACCAATTAACTAAACAGTTTTACATTTCATATTTTCGACTATAATACATAATAATAACAATACCAAAACCAACCTGTTGAGAATCGACTCGGTAACTCAAACCTGCTAACTCCTCGTGGTATGAACACATTGCGAGCAGAGATCTGGAAGGAACATTATCATTAATTAATTGAAGCATTAGATTAATCAATACAAAATTTCTTTTCAAAACCTACCCCACGAAGAAGAATGTTTCGAAGGGGAGAGAAAGCCATAGTTAACTTTTGTTTGACTAGTAAATGAAGAGAGGAACACTGCACCGGTTTGGCTGACTGAAGTTCTGGCCAATTGATTTATAATTAATTAATTAAACACAAACTAATAACTGTTTTATGCAATCAAGCAAACTGAGTTGCAATTTGAATGAATAGCTCTCGTGTTCGTTAAGCTAGCAAAATCCGAGGGTCATGTTAGCGATCACAAACCAACACATTTTGGCAATGTGCATGCATTTATTTTATAACATGCTTATCAAAATATAATATCTGTTACAAGTGAAGGATTAATTAGCAGATATTAAAAGATGATCACTATGATCAGTGTACTTTGCAAACTTGATGTACACGCTAACATAACTTTTGCTGGTGGCCAACTTAACTCACCACATTTCATTTTAGCAGGAGCGAGCGGGTTTGGGTCGCCTGCTTGCCATGTCTCATACTCAGCGGCTGGACCCAAACTATATTTATTTCTCCAATCTCCATCCACACAAACCAAACCACCACCACCACCACCACTGTTCATACATCATATTATTATTCATTATTATTTCCCCTATAACTTATTATTATAACTTCATTCCTCGTCTTCTTCTGTTTTGCCTTCAGACACCACACCCACCCACACCCACCCAGAGCTACCTCTCACCCATACATACAAACGGAAGCAGCCACACCCATTCGTGTGTGGAGGCAACTAAAACGTCTCGTGGAGGAGCAGCGACAATAATATAATGCAGTTGACTAACATCCTCCTCAAAAAGGTCAAAACCAAGTAAGTCACAAAAAGAGCTGTCATAATTGCACTTTAGGCGCATGCATAATAATCAATCATTTCTATTTGTTTAGAAACATCCTCGTCGTTCTACAGAGTGTTGTAAGCAAACACCAGGTTAACGTGAAGAGGGAACGCATTGCGGATAAGCTTGAAGTCCTCCGGTGGGATCCGAGAGGTAAGTACTGCATGATAACCACTTATCTAGATCCAGAAGTGTGCTTTAAGTGCGGAAAGTTATATCCAACGTTTTTTTTTACCTTGCAGTTAGGACCGAAGTTGTTTACAAGGAAGTTAAAAAATTGAAAGGTGTTGCTTAACCTTGGTTATCCCCCACCACTTCTACATCTTCACATCAAAACCATACCCACCTAGTCAACATATTTCAATCAGTCATCCTCTCCTTTAAAGTTAAATTGATTGACTTCAAAACAAAGTTTTTCCTTCCCAAAATAAGATAGGTGTTCGTATAAATAATTTGTTGTCGTTCCCTTCTCTCATCCCCACCACTGTCCACACCTCTACACGGTGCTTGTATACTGACCATAACTGTGCATTATAAATCAATGGCACTTCCTGGACGTAAAAGTTTAGTACGTAAGTGAATTAATCATTTCAATAAATGAGGAAACTATATTAAATCATATTCAACTTATCAATTTTAAATATTTAATTAATTAGTCACTCCTGCCAAATCGCCATCATCTGCTTCCGCCTCTCGCGGGAATTTAACTGGGCCCCGTCGACTGATCAATGATAATGTGGTCACGCTCTACAATACGATTCAAAAGTGGAATGAATGCTATCTAAATGGAGTCCAAATGTTGCAAAATGTTCAAAATAATACGTGAGAATTTTTTGAACCGTTGACCGTTTTATCATCAATGTGACTAATTTCAAGTTATTAACTAACATTCCTACAGCGAAGACCTCGACAAGTTTCAAGTTACCTGTGAGAAACTGGGCGTGACCGTAGAATCAATGGTATCTTGCAGTTTATCTTAAATATTTTAAATATACACTTAATTCAAATTAACTAGTACTTAATAATTGCATTAAAAATGATAGAATCAACAAGTTGCTGCAATGCAGGATACTCTCTCCAAGTTTGTGCATCTTTCTACCCTCCTCGCAAAAAACGATTCAGAAGACGCTTCTCCACTACCAATATTTGTATGTTGGACTCATCAGGATTTTGGTAATGCAAACTACTTCAACTACTTGTTCACTGTATCATGAAATTATAATCCAAATGCATAACATGCATATAATTGATGGTTAGGAAGGTGTGTTTAAAATGGCCATAATTATGTAACAACCTAAATAATATCCAAGAAAGAGAGGAGTCGGGAAGAGTCAAGACACATAAATAATTAATTAATTAATTAACTCGGCAACTCAAGAGGTACAACGCTTGTTTCATTGAATGAAGAACATTATTATTATACGAGTGCTACTCTACTCCACTTCATAATTCCTTGACCTGCAGTTGTGTTATATATACATCACACCACGCGTCGTAGTAGTTAGTTAGTGAATCTGAATTTAATTATTAATCTTTCCATCTGCGCCCGTGTGAGAGACAAGAAGAGGATGAGATTATATTACACAACAAACTTATTTGATATGACTTATAAGTTCTTGGTAGACTGGTGGATTGGACTTAACTGGTTCTAATAATAACACAATAACAGTATAAATAACAACATAATAATAATAGCAGAAGCAGAACAGCGGTGATCTTGAATTCACACCTATCCAGTTATTTATTTATTTCTATTTATAATGGCACAACAATGCCACCGCCACACCATACCACATTTCCTAACATATTGTGCCACATGAATAATAAAACGAAGCAAACAAGAACCAACCCACATCGATAAGAAGATACAGTCAATAAGTAAAGAAATATTTGACTACTTAAAGACAAATTAAATAATTATTGTCCTTGTGAGTGGCGTGGCTGGTTTTTCAATGGAGATGGAGGAAAAGAAGTGTATGCATTATTACTGTGAGGACGGATTTTCACCACCCCTACTTTTTTCCACCGTAAGAAGAAGTACCTCTATCCTAGTCATTTTGTCTCTGATTCTCTCATTATTGACGGATTCCTCATGTGGAAACAATTCTATCCCAACCAATCTCACCACCACAGTTTTACCATCCTTCTCTCATCTCATCTCTCGCCCTTCCCGTTCTGCCACTTCCCCTAAAGAAGATTTGGAAATTGGCTACCTCACAGCTATCAAAGGCTCCGTGCCACATCGACAAGGCATCACCATTTCTGGCGCAATCCTTCTCGCTATAGAAAAAGTGAACAATGATACTGACCTCCTCCCAGGCGTGAACCTCGTCTTAAAATACGGGGACACGGAGGGTGATCCTCTCAAAGGTACTAAAATCCTGACGGACATGCTGTGCGAAAATGTTGCTGCGTTCTTTGGCCCAGAAATCGCTTGTAATGTGGAAGCTACCGTTGCCGCTGCATGGAACCGGACCATGATCTCGTACCGCTGTCCTGACGGAACGGTCTCGGACAAAAGTAAATTCCCCACCTTTGCGCGCACCGAGGCTCCCGACACGCAAATAGTCAAATCTGTCCTGGCCGTCCTCCACCATCATCACTGGACCAGATTCAGCATAATTGTGGAAACACAATCAACGCAGTACTTTACAGTTGCCAAGTCTCTGGAAAACTTTGCCACTTCCAACAATTACGTCGTCACAAACGTGACCCATATAACGGATGGAACTCCAAAATGGTATGAAATCATTACGGGGACAATGAACAAGACACGAATATACGTTTTTATCGGACAGGATAAAAATCTCATAGAAATGATGGGCACCATGCAATCACTCCAACTCTTTCAGAATGGGGAGTATGTAGTTGTCTTTGTGGAAATGATGACTTATCAGAGGAGAGAGGCACTCAACTACCTTTGGCGACATCAAGATATAATTAACCACAAAATAGATGACTGCACCCTTGCCCCCAACTATGATGAAGCCCTAGCCAAGTCCCTTCTAGTCGTGGCGCCCTCCCCACCGAACCAAACTTATGGGAAATTCTCTGAACTTGTCAATGCTTACGGGAAACGACCACCCTTCAATTTTAGAGATTTATTCGGATTTAAAAAACAAGTATCTATCTATGCTGCCAATTTATATGATTCAGTCATCCTGTTTGCCAAAGCACTTCATTCCTTGAAAGAGGAGCGGCCACACGTCCCCATACAAGTCTTGGCGAGGGATGGACTCGCCATTTTTCAACATATAATTAAAATGAAGGAATACGAATCCATCACTGGTGCTAAAATATCCATTGACGAAAATGGCGATTCTGAAGGGAACTACACTCTCGTCGCGTTTAAACCGGATGCTTTTAATCGCTCCATGAATTTAGCGCATACCTTCTCATGTTCCAAGTATATGATCCCTGTTGGTAATTTTCAACCTCGGAATCCTGCCGAGAATTTGACCTATCCAAGAATGCGCCTCTTTTCTGGAATGCAAATAGACTGGGTGAACGGGAAGAAACCTTCAGATGAACCGAATTGTGGTTTTGCGGGGGAAAGGTGCTTGGGACCCGAGCGGGGCTACCGATCTATCATAATGGTTTCCGTGTTTGGTGCCCTCCTCTTCATTGTTGTCTGCATATCCGCCATTCTGTATAGGAAGTGGAAGATTGAGCAAGAAATTGAAGGGCTCCTCTGGAAGATTGACGAGTCACAGTTGATCATGCAACAGCCCTTCGGTGATAACAGCACGTCACGCATCTCCTTAGTTAGTGTGGGCTCCTTGGGACAAATGTATTGTACGACTGCACATTATAAAGGCGCCCTTGTCCGCATCAAGGAACTCAAACTGACCAAGAAATATAGCATATCGAGACAAACCATGAAAGAAATCAGATACATGAGAGAACGGTGTCATCCTAACATCAACCACTTTCATGGCGCGGTTATCCAACCAATGAAGATAACCTTGGTGTTTGACTACTGTGGAAAGGGGAGCTTATCTGATGTCGTGGAAAATGAGGATATCCGGCTTGACTCTTCCTTCATAGCGTCCCTTATCCACGATCTCATCAAAGGCATGATCTACCTCCACGATTCAGAGCTTAATGTTCACGGTAACTTGAAAAGTTCCAACTGCGTCATAACGTCCCGTTGGGTGCTACAAATTACTGATTTTGCACTATCAGAACTCCGGGCTGTTGCCAACCGGTGTTCCCTCGACCCCTCCTGTGCACCCCACCCCTACTATCAAAGCTTGTTATGGACCGCTCCTGAAATCTTGAATGACCTCTTTAACCTGAAGGACCCTTCTGCCTTCATCAAGGGTACGCAAGAAGCGGATGTGTACGCTTTTGGTATCATCCTGTACGAAATATATGGACGTAAAGGACCCTATGGCATGTGTGAGTATGATCCAAAGGAAATCGTGGAGAATATTCACGTCAACCAGGGCTCTGTCCCTTTCCGTCCTGACATTGAATTCCTTGATGAATGCATCACCCTCTGCCCAGACTATGTGATCTCTGTTATGCGCGAATCTTGGGACGAATCTCCTCTAAATAGACCGACTTTTAGAAGCATACGAGAAAAACTGAAGCCCTTGAAGGAGGGGATGGACCCCAACATAATGGACCACATGGTGTCCATGATGGAGAAATATACCAACAATTTGGAAGGGTTGGTCTCAGAAAGGACAAGTCTTCTATTCCAGGAGAAAAAGAAGACGGAGGATTTACTTCATAGAATGTTGCCACCACCCGTCGCTCTTAAACTGACTGGTGGGTGTGGCATCGAGCCAGAATCGTTTGACTCTGTGACGATCTATTTCTCTGATATTGTGGGATTTACTGCCATGTCTGCGGAGAGCACTCCGCTTCAAGTGGTCAACTTTTTAAATGATCTCTACACCTTATTTGACTCCATTATTACGGGATACGATGTCTACAAGGTGGAAACTATTGGGGATGCTTATATGGTAAGAAAATCATTCATTCATACACATATTATATTATCCATATTGTATGCAAAACTAACAAAGCAAAATAATTGTGCTTACTGTGCATATCTATTTTTTGCATACATTTCCGTTTAATTGAATTATTCCAAATACGAATTGAGAAATCTTACCTTCCTCTCCAATGAAGTACAATAATTTATTCCATTCTACTTGCGTTTTTCAGGTGGTATCCGGACTTCCTCTTCGCAACGGGATACGCCACGCCGGAGAAATCTCCTCTATGGCGCTTGACCTCCTCACTGCTATCCATACCTACCGCATCGCCCACCGACCCAACGAAACTCTTAAACTCCGCATTGGCATTCATACCGGGCCAGTCTGTGCTGGCGTCGTGGGACTCACCATGCCACGCTACTGCCTTTTTGGCGACACGGTCAACACTGCCTCGAGAATGGAATCTAACGGAGAACCCTTAAAAATCCACATTTCTGAAGAATGTAAACTCGTTTTAGATCAGTTGGGCGGATATAAAATCAAAGAGCGGGGTCATGTCCTTCTGAAAGGGAAAGGCAACGTGCGCACCTGGTGGTTAACAGATGCCATTGAAGGAGCAGTTTGTCCTCGTCGCAACGAATATAGCGACTCCCTACGCCCCCTCTTTTCCCGACCTAGGGGTGGTTTGGGCGGTGGAACTTTTGCAGACCAATCTTCCTTTAGGAGACGCTGTTCCCCTAAATTGACGGATAGTGGGAACCTCTCTCGACACGAATCTTTCTGTGCACCAGGGGCCAATAATAATTCATCCAGTCATTTACCTAATCAAAATCAAAGGGGGAGTAGTAATTACATCAGAAGACCCAGCTTTGACCCTGCCCTGTTAACTTTATCGTTGCGCAATTCTCAACTAAATAATAGAAATAGTCAGTCGAATCTCACACAACAGTTGCAAAATAATTCCTGCATGGAGAATCCTGCTGGCACCCGAAAAGATACTTCCACCATTCTCAAAATCTCGTGTGACCACCCACCTTCTGATTATTCCGTCACCATCGAACCACCTAGTGATTCCAGCACGGCTGTACCCTCTGCCAACATTTCCCCCACTAAATCTACAACCACGCCCAATCCCCTTGCACATTACCATCAAACATCTTCTACCTCTACGCAAAGCCTTCCCCAATCGCCCTCTAATCCTTGGCATTCTAAAAAGTTTCCATTAATCAGTACTGCTGCACCTCAAAGAAAACTCATTAAAGGTGAATCTAATAGTGGGGTTGGTTCGGTCCGGGAATCACGTTCTCTTGATATCCTCACCAATCATAACCACCCTTCCTCCTCCACATCCTCTACCAACCTTCCCACTTCCTACAAACAGAGGCGAATGTCCCGCTCCATGGACGCGGATGAAGTTCTTACCACCATTGATGACCCTACTGCAATTTCATCTTCCTGTACTAAACAAAGCACCAACAATTTTCCTACATCTACTACCACTATCACACCCGCTCCGATTAGTAACACAATTCGCTTCTATGATGAACACAAACAACGCCCCCCTTCCTGCAAGCGTCCCACCTACAATAAGCAATACCGCCATTACCGTAAACCCAACCATATGGATTTGGATACTCTAAGCTACACATCGGATGATCGGAATGATTGCATTTATCTGTTGGAGGCGGAAAGCGCCCCATCCACTTCCGACCACCACCCACACCCTCATCATAGGAGAAGATATTCCAACAACTTTTGTGAAACTTGTGACGAATCTGAAGAACATGACGATGAAGAGGATGGAGGAGGAGAGGATGACGAAGAAATTGATGAAGGTGGAGAAAATGATCACGATTCTGAACCACTCTCTCTCCACTTGGACACAGCAGCACGCAAATTTTCAAAGGGTGACTCTGCAGGGCTCAAGAAAAAGAAAAAACCCAATACCAACAATCTAAAGAAATGGTTCCACTCCATAATTAACGGTGGAGGCGGAGGAGGAGGAAGAGTTGGAACTGGAAAGGGCACCTCCTCCCCGACCACAAGCATGAAAGAAAGTAGCAGTAGCATTCCTCACGAGAAGGAGAGTCTGTTCCTCTTATCGAAAGATGACCCTCATCATGACCCCCTTCCACCAGGACCACCCTTGGTTGAAACCCCTTCAGATTACACAGACAGGGAAAGTGTTCTATAATAACAAGGAAACATAACTATAACTATTACTAAAGTGAAGTGAATAAAAGTGACAGATAGCACAGTGATCTTTCATCATAGTCGGCCTGCTACTGCACAAGCACAGCACAAATTTTAACAATTTTCTAAATACACTCGGAGTAAATGAAGAAAAAGATATAAAAAAAGAATAGAATTAATTTTTGTCACAATATAATCAAAATATCGAATCCACAATATAATTACCTTATTTTTGGCACGACCGCCGCGTCACCACATACATACGTATCTTAAATATACATACACGAGCATATTTTTTAGTCAGGACATAAAAATAAGTAAGGAAGGGAAGGGGACGGTTTTGGTAAAACAAACAAATTTAGTGTGATGCTAGATAGTAGTAAAAGCTATAATATGAGGTATTCTGTGTTCACATCTGAAATTATGGGTGGGGTTGGTTAGAAAGGGAAATTTGGGTGGGGTTATTATTGCTTTCTATTATTGCTATACACATATTATGATAATCATGATCTTTTTATTAAATCTTTTTTGTTTTTACATTTACTACCCAAATGTATCTTGTCTTCTAAGTCATTCCAACCAACTGGAAATTCATAATGTTAAAGTGTGTTAAATTTTGTGTCATAAGAATCTTTATCATGTCATATAATAATAGTCTTTAATTAATCATCTCATTCTAAGAATCTTTTACTATTTACACTTATAACCGCTTAATTAAGTGTAATTTGGGTGTAGTTGGTGGGTGATGCAACTGCTCTATTTGAGACAATATATATTCACTATTTATACGTATACCATATACATACAACGATTACCATACAATACAAACAAATATGAAAACCTTCTGTCTTATCTGCT
The DNA here is from genome assembly GCA_034695645.1 of Folsomia fimetaria. NCBI lineage: Eukaryota > Metazoa > Arthropoda > Collembola > Entomobryomorpha > Isotomidae > Folsomia > Folsomia fimetaria. Next base: position 3,315 of record JAQFZJ010000208.1, on the reverse strand, counting down.
CCAAAAAAAAGTAAAGTTCTGTACAAAATGAAATGTTCCTGCTTTGCTTGACTTCTTTTTAATCCTCCTTTTTTTAGAAAAATCGTTCGCCTTCCAGAAATTCTGCTCACTCAACTGTCTGTATACTAAATCTTTGTGATCATTTCCTTTAATTATTGATTAGTACCAAAATTTCTAACTAAAATATTACAATTTCAAAAAATCTCTTATTAATAATAATGCAACAGAAGATCTGCTCCTGTTTCTTCACCAACACAACACACTCATCCACCTTACACGCACATTCACTCATTCATTCGTAAATTAGTTGTCATTAATTAGTTGATTAATTAATTCGTAATCTTAAATCTTACTTAATGAAAATTAATACAATGTGGAATGTTTTAATAATCTAAAAAAGAAGGCGAAAAAAGCGTGAAAGAGTTAATAATCATGATTCTGCATTTACACATAAATAATTAATATATAATTTTAGTCAGTTTGTTGAGAAGAAAGTCTGCTTGTTCTGTGTTAAAAAAACATTTGTTCAAATAATTCAGCCATGGATGATGATATGATTGAGATGAGGGTGCCATGTCACATGTGAGCAATGCAACCTGATTTTAATGATGATATAAAATAACCAAATTTAATCACGCACCTGAAAAACCTAAAAACCATCTATTCCGAACAGTCTACCAAAAAGAGAAATTAAAATTATACTAATTAATTTATGTCATATATCTTAATTCATAGTTTAATGATTTAAATATTAGTTACATAATATTATTATGTTAGTTAATTCTTAATAATATTTAATCTTGACGTGATTAATGTTGTTAAATCTTCTTTAAACGCAATCGCAAACAGAGATTAAAGCCAAAGTCATTTCATTATTCATTTCTTCGTGATTCCCATTAATTTTTTAAATTATTTAATTAAATTGCAATAATGGTCTCAACTTATGAAGAAATCTCTTTCATGTCCCACCAGCCACTTCAGCCGCCCGGATAACATCTGCTTATCACAGGGAGACCCAGACAAAGGAGAAAGTTGTCAACATCTTGGGGAAGTTTCCACCCACAATGAAACAATTCGAGGCTTTGTTCATAGCTTGGATGCATCTTGTTGAAATCAAACCAGAAGAGGAGGCGCTGATTCAAGCCATGCTTTATGAAGGAGAAATTCGTCCCCTTCCACCCTCCTTCTGGGGGACTTAATTGTTGTAGGGGTTGAAAAATAACGTTGATTCAATTCCTCCTCCCGTATTTACTTGCAACCATAAATAGAGCCCCATGTAAATCAAGAAAGAAGGTCATTTTACACAGAATTAGTTTAAACAAAAATAGACAAGTTGATTTTGTAGTGGTAAAACATTTATTATTAAACATTTCAAAAATATTATCAACAAGTTTTTTCATTACCTTCTTCTTACGAGAAGAATAATCATAATAATATCAATATTAATCTGGATAGAAGGCCACATACAATAATGGAATGAAATAACTAAATCAATCAAAATAAACAAATTTAGTATAAAAATTAGTGGCCTTTTTCAAAATAAAACACATCTAAATATTATTTTAACCCAGACATAACAAATATACAGCAACGTCATCTCTTTATCTCCTACGGTTCCGTATCCAGGATTAATTCCCCTTCTGCATTCTTCACCCTCCTTCTCCCATTGGCATATACTGTTTCCGTTGATCCATCCAAATACACGGTTTTCGTCGTCCCATCCGGAAATAACCGTTTTTTCCATTGTTCATTGTGAATCTCTTTCTGTCCATTTGGCAATAAAATCATGGTGTTTCCGCTATCATCACATTGATACACAGTGTTGTCCGGGAAGATGAACTCCTCCTTCCCATCGGAACGGATTACTTTCACACATCCGTTTTGATATAATATTTCTGAAGTACCGTCAGGATTTTGGCGTTGGACTTGTCCGCTGTGGAACAATAGCAAGTGGATTAATACATAAGGAACGATCACAAGACATAAATAAATCCCTTCTTACTTTTTGTACGTCGTCATCTCTAACCCACTCGGGTACACGTAATGTCTTAAGCCATATGTCGCAAAGAAATAATGGATAGATCCATCCGACCGCTTTTCTTTGATGTCACCATTCTTGTAAAGAGTTCTATAATAAATAAGACCAATAAGTTAGGATATGCAAAGAACCCATCTGTTCATCTTCGCTTACTTTGTATATTGCTTGGACTTGCAAACATATTTGCGAGTCCCATTTGGAAATGTAGTCTCTACTTGGCCATCATTTTTACAGTTATTAATCATATTTTGTATTGAGATTGAATTAATTGGAGATTCCTTCTTTGGTATGGATGGTGGTGGTGGATGTGGGGAAATCATAAGGAATGATGGTGGAGATTGTGATAAGCTCTTTCCCTCAATTTTAGAACCGATGGGATCTTGATTTTCTTTACTTTCATCTTCTCCAACAGAAGTCCGTACTTGTTTAAGGGATGACCGCAACGGTTTCACTGTTGGTATTGTCCTCCTCTGCTGTTCTTGATTCTCATTCTCATCTTGATCTTCAGTCTGAAAGTGAATCTTTTTTTTAGCAACGGGAGGTGCAATCTGTCCCTTTGGCCTTAGTACATTCACCATCCCCCCTCCTCCCACCTTATTATTATTATTACTCAACTTGCCCAACTTCTCTTCCAACAGCTGACACTTCTTTTCAAATTCATCTATCTGTTTTCTCATCTTTGTTCTAGTAAGGTTCCACCCACTCGCTTTCTGTGACCATTCCAAATGAGTTGCCTTCAATTTATTCTCCAATTGACTAATTTGATTGAGCTGTTGAGTATTTGTAGCTTTTAGAAGAAATATTTCTTTCCTTAATTTTGATAATTTCCCTTTCTCCCCAAAAAGATTTGCTCTTTCATCCCTCAATTTGGCTTCTTCCTCCTCTTTCCATTTAAGAAAGTCTGTTTTCTCTTCGAATAAGGATTTCTCTTCTGTTATCCCCAGTTCCAGTTGGGGATCATCCTTTACAGGAGGAAACAAATCTTCAACGGTAATAACTTGCTCAGTTCCGGTTGGAGTGGGTGCATCCTCATCCTCTGAAATATCACTATCAGAATCTGAACATTGTTCTTCTGAGTCTGATCCCAATCCTCCTCTTCCAAAGTCGACCACATCCTCTTTCTCCTCCCCTTCCGACCCCATGGTACTCTCCAAGACCATCTTATCCTGGATAAATTGTTCCACAAGGGATAACTTGGACCCAAAACTGGGTCTTCCCGTTAATTGTTCTAACTGTTCGAAAACTTTGAGCTCCTTCTTTTCCTTGACGTCTTCCGC
>JAQFZJ010000207.1:0-45345 GCA_034695645.1 Folsomia fimetaria | reverse complement strand
ATTGTGCAAAATTTCAAGTCGATCCGATAAGTTTGAAGAGAGTTATCGCAAGACACACATACATACACACACACACAGACATGACAATTACATAAGCCCTGACTCGGGCTAAAAATCAGGTTGAAAAATGTTGATTTTCTTTGAAAAATGACAAACTCAGTTTCCATTTGAAAAGTAAAGTGTGAAACCTCTCCTTCATCTGACACAGTTTGGTTATTATGAAGTGAGTGAGTCAAGTAATGTGAAGCAATCAAGGCTAGGCGTAGTTGATGGCGATGATGATGATGATGATGGTCCCACATAAAATCAACATGGACACTGTATAAGGAAATGGATTTCACATTAGAGTGGAACAAGTGATGGCTATGTTTAAACCTTTCTAAGAGAATATATTGATCCAGTTTCAAAAGAAAAATGAGAAAGTGAAACTCTTTTTTAAAAAGTTTGTCAATAATATAGAAAAAAAAATGTTTATAAATTTTAAATAGAATTCGATGCACACTTTTCTAAAAACTTGGTGATTATGGCATCATTCATTTCAAGTAGAAACTCCTCTTTCACACCAGAAACCATCACATGAATTGGAAATGGGTAAAACCACTCTCTTGGTGAAATTGCACCGATAAAGGGTCGCCCTCATCAATCAGAGCAAACCAATCCAAACTCAACCACAACCTACGTCCCATCTGCACTTACCTTTTACTTTCACTACATGCTATGACACGGGGGAATTCATTTTAGACGAAACAACACCTTTCACCATCACCATTTCATCACCAACAACACATTTCAAACAAACGCTAGGCAGGCAGCAACGCATCCCTTGTGTTTTCTTTATTACATATTTTCCCATGGTACTTTCACATTGCTAGGTATACATACTACTTTTCCCAATCACCACTTTCTCTCAACAGACTAATGAACTCACCGGAGGCTGCTGCTGCTCTATTGGATGAAAGAAAGAAAGTAAACAATGTAAGTAAGAGGGACATGTGGGAATTCTGTCATAAATTGTTTGTCCATTTTTACTCTGTGTGTTTCACTCAAACACACAAATACACAGAGAGAGTGGTGCCTGCTTTCACAAAACCACTTTAATGAGACGACCACCACTCCAACGAATGAATTTAACAACCTACACTAATTCCTCTACCTTTTCCTGAAACCGATATTTATTGCGTGCTTCTTCTTTATTTTATGGGAATTGTCCTGATTTTCTGTACCAGGCATACATACATGCTTTATGTTTATATTCACTTCTCTCCCTATTCACCAATTAAAATCAACCAACGCAAAACAGGACACATTTGTATTTTCATTTTACCTTTGACATTTCACCACCATCATCATGTTGCTCATTCCATATTATAAAATTGAGACAGGATTATTCCACCATGTTTATTTTATGACGACGGGCCCAAGAAGGTTATGTAGGTTAGAAGATTGCGGTGTTATATATGTACCCACATGATTACCAACTGAGCAACTGAGCTCATTTACTTTACATCTTTTATTCATGTGACACTGTTTTCTACACATATCTGTCTGCAGTAAAAGTGCGAGTTAAAGTACCTTAAGTTTTTAGAACCATTCTCCACAAACAGGGAACATTTAGTGTTTAGTGGGTGCAAGTTTTAGGGTCATCTCAAATAAATCTTGCTTTTCTTCTTCTCCCACTTCGACGGGGTGGAGTGGACATGGACACCAATAAAATAAATTGTGCTGGACAACTTTCATCTTTTTCTTTAAAAGAACCCCATAACCAAAATATTCTTACTCTTTCACTCTTTCATTGGCAAAAGGTTTTGAACTGTCGCCTTTTTTTGGTGATAAATTATTATGTAAAATGCGGTTCAAGTTGAACCAGCTCATGAAACTTCTCTCTCACCACGTTCTGGTATTTTCTCCGTTCTCTTTCTCTTACTTAGGAAACATTGGAATCGAGTTACATAACAAAGTATAAATTTAGTAACGGACACAACCAAATTCCATATCTGTGTAATATCAGATCCAAAGATTCAGTATTTTACACACAACAGATACTATCACACATCCAATCGAACCTACCGAATCCAATCCACCTACTGTTAAAAATCCATCAATCATTCTTCCAATCCAAAAACCACACAATTTAGTTTTCCTCCTTTCCATCCAATAAAACAAAACATATTTCTCTCCTTTATATCTCGTTTATTCTCTGTTAGAAAACAATGTTAAAATTAATTTGTGAGACAAAATTGAATCACAATTGAAATTAATGATGGAAAATTTGATGACAAAATGTAATATCTAATATATATAATAATGAAAAATGGAATTTTGATCTAAAATCAAAAATGTTAAAGACCTGACGAGAAATTAGTTTGGGAAGACAAAGATTTATGGATATTTTCTTCATTCCACAATTCCACAAGGATCGTGGCAGACAGACAGACTTTTCTTTCTTTCTTTCTCTCCGTCCTCAGACTTCTTATTCACATTCAAAAGTCATTCCGCCTTTGACAGGAAAATCAATCAGATTATGCATTTTCACAGAAATTTCTTCTTTTCCAACCAATTATTCAATTTCAATTCAGTCCCCAACCGTGTCTTGGCATTTGTAAGGTTTGAATTTCATTTTGTGAAAAAGCTTCCTGTAGTTCGCACGACTCGATCTACTCGTACATGTGTGTACAATATATACACTCGTATTACATGTATATACGGAAAATGGTAACTATGACCAGTCCATCACTTTCAGTCCTATTACTATTATGTTTTCTACCGCTTTGTTAGAAAATGAAATAAATGGTGCCACATGACGTGTCATCCTGACATTTTGACACCAAGTCGGCATCGCGGATGACATTTCAAATGTGGCATTGTGACATATTTATGGTTGTGTAGATACATGCACGCACAGCAGCATCTATCCGTATATCTACCTACCTACGTACGTATCCCGTTTATCATCTTCATCATCCAATAGACAATACATTGTTAATGCTCAACCTGTCCAAAAACTGTTCTTCACTCCAAAATTCAATGTGTATTATTAGTTTTCCATGCACAGAGAGAGAAATAAATATAAACGCTTCCAACCGCAATTTACAACATTTCATTGCTAACATTCCAAGAAATGAAATCCCGTAATTGGTTTTCACACATGCATGCATAGAACGGATTACTACAGCGGATCCAAGTGAAAGTTAGAAAGAAAGCAAGTGGAGCGAAATCTTTGCCCCACTCCACTCAGCTCTACTCGTGCACTCTAACATCACCATCATCGTCGTCATCCATGCTGTCACAGTCACAGTGTGTAGTACGTAGTAGTAGGTAGGCATATACATATCTAGCTTTCCCTAGCTCCCATCCAACAAAATTAGACTTGAATATTATGATTTCCATTCCACTGGATGGGTGGCATGATTCTGGAGTGATTTGATCGGATGCAAAGTGAAACATGGAATAACATTTATTTCACATCTCCCATATACGACCAAATCAGATTAACCCCATGCATGATGGCTGGCATATGGCCTGTCTTGGTCCCATTTAAAATTCAATCCGTCTCACCAACCAAACCAAACCAAACCAAACGACCCATAAGCCAGGCCAGGCAGTAACTGATTTAAATATGAGCTTGGCTATGGTGGATAGAGAGTGAGGGTTGGAAATAGAACGTCGACTTTTCTCTCCATAATCCCCCTCTTTGTTCTACTTTTGCTGCTCATCCCTACTTCCTCCCAAAGCCAGCTAGCTTCTTCTTCTCGGCACACATTTTAATAAAAATTCGTCCTCCAACCCAAAAACATGGCACAAATTACGGAAAGATGTTGGACCCATATTTTATGTAAGTATTTCCTACCAAGAGAAAAAAAGTAAAGAGTTATGGATGGATGGATGGATGATGGAATAGAAAATCGAGTGAAATGTGAAATGTGAGATTGTTGCTTCACTTGGACTGACCCGACACAGATTGACGGGTTGGGTTTCACTCATAAATATTTGAATTAGTCACACACCACCATCTCACTACTACAACACTACTACTAACGTCATCCTGTAGATTGGACTGGATTGGATTTATCCTACCCAGATTTAGATGCGAGTTACAAGATTGGTATACATAATATGTAGTAGTGCAGATAAACTCGACATCGTCATCATCATCATCATCATCATCGTATCTCGTATCATCTTGTAAAATACAAACAGGGCGAACTCCTCTCTTCTCTGGTACAAAACTAGGGATAAGCACACACAAGAAGAGAAAGCATAAGATGGCAAAGAAGGAGAAAGCGAGAGGGAAAGTAAACCCACTCCTCTTTTCTCATGATTACACTTTGTTTCCGAAAGTGGAGTGATCCAAACCATGCAGTTTTACACACCTTATAGTTCTTGCACCCTAGGGCTAATACAGCTCAAGTTTCACACCAACCAAATATAACCACCACAAAACTCAGGCCAACCAGATTCACCAGATGCTGATTCTTACCTCACATAGAGATGAAGTAAAAGAAGAAGAGGTTGAACATGGGCAGTTTTTCTTTCACTTTTTGCAAACGCAATTAATCGACAAGGAAGAATTAACATAATGTCGAAATAATAATAACACTTCCTCTTTTTAATATTTTTTTATTTGCCAGATTTTGCCAAACTATTAATAAATTAAAACAATTATCCAGATTAATAAAATGCTAGCTACCATCACCACCACACTCTTTAAATCCGAAATTCTCACTACTACTTTGTATAAACATGTACTTGATTACTACAGCTCCTACTTTATATGACAAACGTAAAACAAAACTTGTTTCGTTACTGCTTGGTTTGGTTTTGTTGGTGATGAAGGTTTTTATTATTTTGGAGTGAAGCAGGCTGTTTTTGTTGGTTTGGAGGAAGTAAAAGTAAAGACTGCTGGTTCCCAGTGACTGAGTCAAAGTCGTCGGTTTGTTCCCTTCAACGAGTAGAAGAAGAGGTGTCAACATCAACATTTTATTTCCTTCTATTTTCTCTCTAGAAACTTTTACTTTTCCCTTAACCGTCCCGGCGGCCGTCTATCGTCATATACTTATTTCTGTTCCCAAGCCCCTCATTTGCTGATTCTCTAGATACACAAGCGAAACAACTCAAGCTTGTCGTAAACTGGGGAATAAAATACAACGGAAAACAAACAGATTACTTTAAACAACAACTTGAAACTCAAACTAAGCTCGAGTCAAGTGTGAATATAGTGTAGTGTAGTAGCTGTTGTATAATAAATGTTCAAAGTAAATAGCTGGATTGGATTGCGAGGACAAACAAGCAAATAAACATGAATTGCCTCCCTTCAATTAGCAGAAATAGCTCAATTGTTTGATTTTTAACAATATAATGATAACAAATTATGCAACTAACAATATTTTTTTAAAAATAAGATGTGACCTTTTAGCATCTTTCCATTTTTTTTGTAGCCTATTAATTTTAATAGTGTATGCTATTTCATCTCTATGTATCTTTTCTGTACGGATGGATGGATGAGAATGAAAAGCCAATAAAAAAACCGTCTCTCTCTCTCTCTCTTTCCATGATGATAACGATGATGCTTTTTCTCCCACACACATACACACACACACAATGTGTATGAATACGAAATAGGAAACAAAGGGTGAAACTGAGCCTTTTTCTCTTTGAAATTGGACTTGTTTTGTAAATATATTTCTTTTGGATTGGGATTGATAGAACAAGGAAAGATACGACGACTACTGCATGATAAAATAAAATGTATGTTAGTCCAGGTTCTCCGGATTGCAGAATTGGTTCGTTTGCTTACTTTTTTTTCTTCTTTTTTTCCACAAAGCATTCTTCTTCTTCTCCTTAGTAGTTTGGTTTTTGGTTTGGTTTGGTTGCTTTGGTCGTCTATCTATGTAGTATTCGTTTTGGTGGATCCTTCACTTTATTGCATTGTATTGCAATGTTGCGTATTCAACCTGGCGGAAGAAAGTGGTGGATCACTCACTCACTCACTCGCTCGCTCGTTCTCCTAGAATAGTGTCGTGTCAAGGAGTCACAGACTTAGAGAGACCCAATTTTTTGTCCGGATTCGCCTCGTTGATCTCCTGAAGAATGGATTTCCTGACTGGATGCCTAAAGTCAAGTCTGGTTAAGGAGGCGAGTTGAAGCTGAGTCAAAAAAAAACGAGAAAAATTGGGAGTTAGTTTTTTTTCACTCCTGTCCAGTTCAACTTTCACTTTTTTTGATGGTTGGCTGAGTACGATAATATGGTATTTTTAGTAGGCCTTGTTTTAAACCAACTACACCATAACTATAAACATATTGGTACAATAACTTTCTGCCATCCTCAATTTATTTTGAATTCGTATTTCAGTAAAATGAAAGTTAAAAATAAACTTGTTCTGTGTTATGGCATGATCAGAACGAAACGAGGAGAGAGTTGGAAACTTTCTCTCCAAAAAGGAATTGAACTATTTCCCTTTGGTGGTTGGTTGGTTTGGTTGTAATGTTGATCGAATCTGACAAGTTGGCCAATGCCTCGTCAGCAGTCAGTTACTGTTGCTCTCTATCTAATAGACTCACTCACCTTAAGACCTTATGCTAAGTGACGATCTTCGTTTTCTTCACTACGTCAAAGTCAACCTACACTGTACTTTCTACACTTTTAAATTGAGGTGGCACAAAAAGGGTGAAAGTCGCAAGTAGTAGTAGTTCAATGATACGGTTTCTTTTAAAACGTTCCATCTCCTTCAAGATCTAGTCCTTGTGATTGGAAAACACTGCAACATACACGCATTGCATTTGCCTTTTACTTTCACAACCTATCTACTTCTCCTGCTCCTCTCTGGAGAAAATTGTTTCAAATTTAACCCAAGAAACAGCACTTGTTCCGCATTTTGTAAACTTTCTGCATACACCACCTCACCTCCATTAATAAGTGCTTGACTTAAATATTTAAACTTTTTTGGACCCAAGTGGAACTTCCTCTATAGAACTTCGTATCTGACCAGCAAACGAATAAGAAGAACTTCTTTTCTGGTTGAGAAAAAGTTTCGTTTTTTATCCTCCTCCGATTCCTTCTTCTAAAACCTTGACTATGTATAGTAGCTCTCTTGGTCTTGGAATGTCTTAAAGTTTTATCTACATTTAGCAGAAAGCACCCAACTTTCCCCGGATTAATCTTCTCCTTTAATCTACTTGATCTTTTACCATTTGGAACGGAACCTATTTCCGAAGGGATTTGTCTCCTTCTGCGTCCGTTCATCCCTTCAAATAGAATTGTTCCTTTCACCAACATCCCACTTTCCTATATATTGTGATTGTGTGAGTATTATTGAAAGCATGGGAGGTGGGTGGGCGCAGTGAACCTCGTGTAATTAACAGGAGGATGGAAATGAAAATAGCATTAATATTATTTTTCCAATCTCTGAAATCAACAACTAAGCTCTCCAGATTTATTAAAGTGGTTTCCAAATAATTAATCAAAGGCGGCTCTTTCAGGAATTAATAATAATAGGAGCAATATCTATACTATTACATTCTGTATATTGGCAAAACACGACCAAATTTATTTCCTTTAATCATAATCCGCTTAAGTTTTATTCGGAAATAAGGCTGGCTATACAAACAGTAGTAGAAATGCGTTCGCTCCCAGCAGCGGGGTTTTCCCCTATCATCGGTAGAGTTATTAGAAGTATTCTTCGTGTCGGTGGTGGTGTTCATTTTCAGGACATGAAATGAGGTAGACGTTCAGTTCCTCGTACCAAAGGGCCCGTTTCGCTTTCTTTGTGTAGGAATAGATCACATAAAACATTCCTAGGCGGAGAAGAGGTTCACAGAAAAATGAACCTACTCCAACCAAAGTTTCCTTATCAAGGGCTAAAAAGTAGATGAACTGGACTCCCTTCACAAAGAAATTCACGAGGGCAAATGTCATCCACATTTCGCAAAAGGCAGTAGATTTCTATGCAAAAGAATGAATAATAGAAAAAGTCACAGAGGTGAATAATAAGAATTTGAATGAAATTGAAAACCACCTTGCCAATCCCAATGAGCAGCAAAATTGCAAAAATTAATTCCGTGGTCATGTACACAAGGTATAGAATTACGAGCGTGATTCCAAAATTGAAAGACGACACTGATGAAATCCCCAAAAACCCGAGATCTATGAAATATAATAATGCATAATATATAGTAAATCCAATTTGCACTCTAATTTCAATTTTTGTGTATTTTTTAATAATGATTTCACCCACCCTGGAGAGCCTGTTTCTCTTCTTGCGACAAATTGTTTTGGTTCGTTGTTAAATATGAGATGAAAAAGAGCCCCATTAAAATCCCAACCGAATCCAGGAGCTGAAATACAGAAAAAGTCAATATCTTAAATCCATCATCTTTCTTATGGTACACCTATCATATATGATTCTTTGACAAATTACAACATCGAATACTGCCACTGCTCGAGCCGCTATTGTATGTCCGGTGGAAGGTGTCTTTTGTGACCTTTCCAAAAGTCCGCCGCCATCGCCATCTTGGCCTACGTCGCTGCTATTCACCTTCCACATCTCACTTATGTAATATTCCGCGTTATCAAATATGCAAATAGTTCACTTCAAAACTTCACGCTGACACGGCATTGTAATTTAATAAAGTAATTGGTGCGTAATTAACAGTCGTTAATTGTTAATTCTACCTGCCACACCAACTTTTAGACTGAAAAACTTTTGTCTAATTTGTTGCCATAGCAACATATGACATAAGCGTGTTTCCCGTCTAAACGGAAATGAAAATAGTGTGCGTCAGAATTACCGCCACCACCACTAACCTGACTAATTTCTGTTATGGGAATTATATAAGCTACGCAGGTTTAGGTCGTTGCGATAAGATAAGCTTTGTTATTATCAGTGCGAGAGAACGAGAGATGATGATTATGATGGCAAGTCAAGCAAACACATTAAAAATCCATTTCGTTCCCATCTGCTTGCCTTGTTTCGACTCTTCGGCCTGGTTACCAATATTTCATCCCACCTGAACCAATTTCAAAATAAAACCACCCGACGACGACACATACTGGTCTGGTCGGTTGGACGGATGTTCAAAGTGGGACTTTAATTCGAAAGGAAATTAAGTCTTATTTCATGCCGCTGTTGTAATATCATATACAGCGTGTTATATGTAGGTAGCGTGCGCCTTCTTACTCCTTATTTCCACCATGCTTAGGGGCAACCTGCCCTGACGCAGGATACATTTGCATAAGGAATGTTACATAAAGTGGTGTCATGTTATAAAATCATGTGATGGATGAGTTCCAAAATTTGCATATCAATCCTTCCCAACCTAAATCTTCTCCTCTTTAAATTAATCCTTTGTTAAAACAGAAGTTGAGGAAATTAGAGAAAATTGTAATAACACGTCGTAATACATAGAACTCATCATATTGAGCGTATATATTGTTATATATTACAGCAACAAGAAGGGTACGAATTATTTGGTCCCTTTGTTAGAGGCACACACACAGTATTCCCATCCATCCACCCATACCAACTTTCTTCTTGCCGTGTCTGAAGATAAAGAAAAAAGGGGAAAGTAAGTAAGTAAGTAAATCTGAGCATGTCACCTATCCAAATTGAGCTGCTTTGGGTGGTTGACGTGATATCATCATCATCATCAAATCAAAGGGACAAAGCAAATCCAGAGATTCATTTCATTCTGTTCCACCAGCACCACTACCACCAACCAAACCAAACCAAACCACACCACACACGACATTTCCTTTCCTTTACTTTCCCCGGCTCAGCTTTCAATTTCACTTTATCTTCTTCTTCCTTCTTCTCTCTCACCCAAAACTTGTGCTGCATTCAGTTTCTTCATTTCGTCTTACAAATAGTGTGATGTGATCGAATAAACGAACACCAACCACTACAGATACTACTACTACTAGTACCATACCCGGGTAAATTTCCGGAGTCTGAGACGACTCACCTTCATAAACTTACTTACTTTCTCCTTGTGTACTACTACAACCAACGGAAGGAATTTGCACTTGGTAGTAGTTTGAATTTTTGCATCGTTGCAGAAAAATGTGACTCATAAAGTACCACCGCACCACCACCACCATCACGACCACCGAATATCATATCGAACTGTACGAACTTCATCTTCCTTCCTCTTGTTATTTGTGTGCCTCTGTTCGCCTGGTCTGGTCTGGCTGGAGAGAAATCTGGTGTAAAATAAATTAGAGCGTAGTCGCCCCATTTCCACAATGTCCTTCACATTTCTGTATGGACTTTTTATCATAAGTCCATACTGATGGTGGCGGTGGTGATGATGCATCGTTCATGGTAACATCTGCATCTCGCTCTCGCGTGCTCCACGACGACGACACGACAAAGAAAACGACGGACTTTCTCTCTTCAACAAAACGGCAATGAGGACGCCACAAGTTGCAAAATTGGAGAAAAGAAGCAAACCGGATAAATAAATCCTTCGAATTCTCCCCGTTCCAGGCTGTTACCCATCCAGCTTCTTTCTCTTCTTCACAATAATAACTTTGTTGGGGTGCTGCTGACTACACAAATTTCGCACAGTTTGCTCCACATTATTATCCTAATCGCACTTTATAGTACATACATACGACGACTCAGGATGATGATATACATATTTTGCATGCACGAACCATATCATACCATAAATAACGGATTCATTCAATCCAAGCAGCATAGCATCTTTTACCCAAGATTTAATAATAACTTTTGATATTTATTTAAAAACGTCACATTTCATTTCACTCCATCCTCTCACTCTCTCTCTCTCTCTCTCTCTCAGTAATAGAATAACTTTTTAGCCATCATTTTTATAAAAAAATGTATATATTATCAAAGTGATGAAGCGTTTTATTACGTTTTCGCCCCCATTTTCAACAAGATAAAGTAAAACAGCTTAGGTTTAAGAAAAAGTTGGTTGGTGGTGGGTGGGTGTGTATGTGAGTGTGTGTGTGTATGAGTGGGTTGCTTTTCTCATCCACGTCTTGGTCCGATTTGTCTTGTTGTAGAGAATGAAGAACGAACTTCTCTCTTCGAGCATATGCAATTGTCATCCGGCTGGGTGCTCCTGCTGCTGATGCTACTACTGTCTGTCTTTGCAACTAGAATTAGGTGACAGCATGTTGCATTATGACTGTTTTCTCTCTCTCTCTCTCTCTCTCATCCGGCTGAGTTATGGCTCTCAAAGGGAGAAGGTTGAACGTGGTCGTCCAGCACTTGACACCCCAAAAGCATCCAAATTCCAAGTAATCTGTCTCCTTCCCAAGATTAGAATTGCAATTGGAATCATGTTGGTTGCTTCTTCTTCTTCTGCTTTTGTTGGAATTGTGGTGGTTGTAGTGTAGTAGAGTGGGAGTGGTGGTGGTGGTTGTCTTCTATATATATTTCTCAAGATGAGAGAGAAAGACTCCTTCCTCCTCATCCTCCCATTCCTCCTTTTAATGTAATTGTCGCAGTGGGAATTGCTTAAAACGTGACGTGATTTTGATCCTTGCTTACTTTACGAACTACTTTCTCTAAAAGTCACTGTCACGCTGAATACATTTTGGGAATGGAACATATATAAACACAAAGAAAATGCTGTCTTTTCACTAACTCAACTAAACTCAACTATACACTCCCTACCTTTGACATATTCCACAAAGTGTACTGAAATAAAATAGGATTGTTTTAAAAATTAGGAGTGCAAATAAACATGTATGTGAACTGCATGGTTATATGATTTCCTTTGGTTTGTTTAATGGATACAATCTGAATTTAGATTCGGATGGAAGCCGACTTTATCCTTTCCCCTTTTTCAAAATTGCCATTGAATAATTCCAACTATTCTATTCTTTGGTGTGTGATGTTTCATGATGAAAGTGGGAAAGTTTGTTCACTTGGTTGCTTTGGAGGACTGCCCTGGTTTGCTCTTCACTTTCCAGAACCAAACCATACCATATACCACCAAACCAACTTTACCAACTAAAGAGAGCACGAGAAGAAGAAGCAGCAGCAAGCAAGCAGTATAGAACGAGAAGTAGATAATGTATCGATTTTACTTTAGTCGACTTCACTTGTTTGGTTTGAAGGAGAAAGCTGACTTTCTCCCACGGTCCAGTGACCACACTACTACCACACTAGTAGTAAGTACCACCACCCCCACCACCACTACCATCACCTTTAGTAGTCGAATACTTACATTCACAAAGTTTTCAGGTTCCAACCAAACTTCTATTGAATTCAAGTTGTGTTTTCATTTCACACTTTTGGTCTGCTTGCTTGCTTGCTTCACCCTCAAAATCTTCAAAATATTGGAATAGCCCAAATTTAGTTTGGCTATTCCACACCAATTAAAGCATTGAGTTTCACTTTCCCCGGATCCTTTCTTTTATCTACTTTCTCACAAATAAAACTTTTATGATTTTGCCATAAAATAAAAATTCTGCCAGCCACACACACACACAGAAAACAGGGCTGTGGTATGGTATGCTTGTTTTGGATGGAATACTAAAATCCTTCATAAAAATTTAAATCTTTGGCCACATGATCTTTCAAAGTTTTCCTCCTCCACAAATTTCTCTTGGTTGCATTTAGAATTTAATCTTGCCTTGGAGCCATGCTGGTCTTACACTTGTGTGTGATGCAATATGCATTGAGTGGGCGCGCTCATAATATTCTTTAGATTTTTTTGGGGTCAGCTTTTTAAAACCTTGTTTGGTATTCCGTCCCAGTAGAAGATGGCAGAGTCAAAGGGAGAATCTGTAGTGGTGGTGGTTCAAAGGTTATTTCTTTTGAGAGATGGAGAGCAGCATATCAATAAGTTGCGAATAATTTTAGCACGTAATTGCATTTCTGGATAATTTTCCATTAAACAAATGGTTTTATTTTGCACTTTCTCATTCAAATGAGTCACGTGATATATATGTCACGGATGTGGAGGTGGATGTGGTGGCAGAGTTATGTGATGGGATTTATGAAATATTAACGAGACGTTCTTGGTTTGGTTCGTACGTAATGTATGCATAGGCAGGGCACAATTTATAATAAGATTAGCCAAGATACCCAAATACGTGAGTTACGTAACCTGTGCGCAAAGCAAACAAGAATAACTTTCCCGTTTATTTCTGCAGCAGAATATTTCCAGTAATTCAGTTTAATCCAGTTTACTTCAATTTTGTATCGCAATTATTTTGCTATGCACATTTGTATGCGAATAATACATATCTATTTATAATTCTGATGCCGTAGTTTCTCTGGAGGAAAGTTTGTTTATTGTTCCCAAAACAAAACATGCCGTTCATACATTTTATGCACACCAGTCACTTCGCTACTCCACCCCGGAAGCTTAATTTGCACCCATTAACAGCTAATTTATTAAGAATTATTAGCCTACTAATTGCTTAACCGAAGTCATCCATTTTTAGAATAATGACACCCTAATTCCATTTATTAATTGATTGATTATTGCTGGAATATAATGCAGGCAATAATTTAAAGGTTTTGTTATATGTATGCGTTGTGAGTTGGTCTCTTAAATTCTTCCTTGCATATTTTGATCAAATTAGATTTACTTAGAATATTATTTACATAAGCACTGTATAAATACACAAGATACTTTTGAACATTATATTCAATTCATCAAACACTCTCATTTTGAAATGTAACCCAATTCATAAGTGATAAGTAATCTAATGGATATCTTTAAAAACTAGAGCACAAAACTCACTCAAATGCAATAAAGATGAAAAAATTCTGTCACTCTGAAAATATTAATTTTGCACTTGAGACTGTTGTTGTTCACACCCAAATCAAATCTTCCAAATGTACGCACAAACAATCTTGAATTCCTTTTGATAAGCCGTTTTCCTTGTGATAGTAGCCAGCCATTCGTATCATCATCATCGCATAGACGAATAGCAGAAGAATCATCCCATCTGAATTTGTTGATGTTTGTGTTTCCTCCAAATAATGGTGAACATGGAAAAGCTCTCTTTTCTAAAAAGGATTGATTTCATTCCCACAAATTTCTCCTAGTTTCATCATATCTCATGTGTCCATGCGTGTTGAGGATATATTCTATCCGTATTTCCGTCCTATATAGCTCTAAAATATCAGATTTTCTATCAATTTCATTTTCATCCTATTCATCCATCCATCCATCCAATCCACATTTATCTATATCTATACATTCATTTCATACAGACATTTCATACCACTCACAGATTTCTATGCAAACATGAATATCCACCCAAATTCCATGACACTTTGTGTTCCGCTTGATTTGTTTTAAAGACTTCTCTTTTCACGAGCAAAACTAATAAAACTATAGGCTTATTATTATTATTTACCTCAAAACATTTGCACACTTTAATAAATAATATATTCATTTATTTATTCAGAATAAACAAAACAAAAAATAAAAAAAATGAGCACCCTTCAAAACTTCCAGGTTTTTGTGGTTGATGGTAAATTCACAAAACTAAATAAAAGTGAATATCAAACCCAACCACCACAACCACCACCACCACTTCTCCTCAGACAGAATCTAGTAGGCCATATCTGTTTCCTCCTTCCTTCCTTCCGATTACATCACAAAAAGTCAAACTCAAAGAAATAAAAGCATTGTCCCATAATCGTAATCAAATTTCCGCTTAACCATCGCCACCACCATTACCGACTCACTCAACTCAACCCAATTCAACTTTCACTTCACTTCACTATATCATCGCTAGTGGCACTTATTCATTCATCCATCCATCCATTCATCCAAAACAACAACTTTCTTCCTTATTTTAATATTAGTTTTCTTATTCAATAAAAGAAAATATAAGCACGTCGTAATTTAAATGAAACTACAGACTCTGTGTACATAGGAAAAAATATCAACTATCAGATTTAATTTAAATCATACAAGAATTTTACCCACTTTCATCTTCCCTTGAGTGAGATAGAAGGTTCAGATGGGTGGTGGTGCTGATGGTGAAAGTGATGATGATTTCATTTTCTCTTTTCTTCCTTCCCACAAAATGAATCAGCACTTGGAAGAAAGGTTACGTTTAGTTGGTTGCATTGCATCTTCTACTCCTACAGTTCTGATCTTCCCCTTTATTAAATTAAATTACACGGCATCATACCATCACCACAGCACCACACCACAGTCAGTAGCCAACAGAGCACCACGGCCCTGCCACCAACCACCACAATACCATAATAACGAACGAATGAAGGGGCCGTCGTCCTCCTCCTCCCTTCGTTCGTCCGTATAGTGCTATACCACATCGCACCACCATTCTTGTATAGTTTTGAACAGCTTCTTTCACCAGAAACAAAAGATTTTCACCATGCTCCATTGTCTTTTCTTGCCTCCTTGTTAGACGATGAAAGGGGAAGGTGGGTTGGAATAATGGTGTGTAATTTATAATCTGCATGCTTCAACCTCCTCTATGTCCTAATATCTCTACCACCACCACTATTTCTGACACATTCTTCCCTTGCCCACCTGGAACGGCACATGGATAATCTGGCTCATCCTCATCAAAAGATTTTTAATAACTTTAAATATTACATTTCATCAGTCAGTCAGAGAATGAGAATGAGGAGAATGTGCAAAACACAATCTTGAAAATCTTAAGGCGACCACGCCTTTCTTTTATCTTCTTGAATAATTCCTATGGCATATTTTATAAAAGCAGTGCAGTGCACTTAGCGTCTTGCTGTCTGTGCAACTAAATATATAAAAGATTTCGTGTGAAGGACACATCACATTTTATTTTAGAGAGAGAGAGGAAAAAGGAAATTGCGATAAAGTCTGCGTCAAACTGGCCATTGAGCCAATTCACCTTCTTCTTATTTCTTTTGTACGTATTCTGGAAAATGTGTTGATGAGAGAGATGAGCAAATAGCTCCGTTTCTAAAGAGAAAGTTGCTTCTTTGCTTGATTCTGTCCTAGAAATACTTTTACTTTCACCTCCGCATTCATCCATTCTCGAAGAGAGGAGAGAAAGTCTGCCTAGCCAAAATCAATAAGTCATTATTCTCATTTATTAGCCATTTAGTTCCACTTCCATCCACAAATCAATCTCACTTTCCTCCCAAAATCAAAACTAAACTAGGACTTATACATTTCGACTAGAAATCGAGTTGCACTCACACACATACATACACTCATACATACCACGCATCCAAATAAGTCTTCATTCGTATATATAGTATAAAGTTCACTTACACACTAACCCATCCAATTTATGGGGATGCTAGCTAGATACGTGGTCCTCTTGTTCGTACACTACTTTTCTTGGCACACAAATTCAAATGCCACCAGCAGCAGCAGCAGGAGGAAAGGAGAGCACTGCACTGCTTTGCTTTGCTTTGCTTTGCTGTGCTTTCTCCCTTATGATGATTCACATCAAAAGAGAAAGCAAGAAACTTTACGATTATTGCGGAATAATATAACATGCCCTGGGCGGAAGCGGATGAGCCATCAAATGAATATTTCTCCACTTTAAAACACATTTTTGCAATAATAAAAACCGACTTGGTTGCTGGTTGTAGTATTGTATTTTGTGAGTTGAACTACATACATACATAGCGGTTTACGGGTATATGGATCATATAATACAGATATGTAATTGTGCTGTATTATTGTGGTATGTGCATGCTTTCTTACTTTAATTTACGAGACATATAAAAAATGGAAAAAATACGTGGTCAGATTAACAATTTTAGGTATTCTTGTACCATCTTTTGTGATGCATAGGCATCAAAAAAAATGAATTGAATTGATGAATAAATAGTGTTAATTTTTCTTGAATATAAATTAGCCTTCCAAATCAGAACCTTATAAATAGTTGAATAGGTGGTTAAGAAAAGAAAAGCAGATTTCAACTCTCTCTCTTCTCTCGCTTTCTCCACAGAAGAAGAATCGATTTCTTTTCCTTAAACTTTCTCTTCTTCTTCTTTTTTGGAGGAAGAAGAAGAACGTATCCTTAAGTGAGTCGAGTTTCGTTTAAATCTGAATTTTTCCACGACATTAACGCCACAATTGCGCTTTCTCTCCTTCTTTCTACTCTCCGCAAAACACCCAGATTCAATCAGGTACAGCTTTAATGGCTCGTTCCCTATTTTTGATTTCTCTTTTTCTCTCTATCTTTACTTTTCGATTGATATTGGTATTACTTTCCGAAAGCTTTCTCCGTATCAAATTCAATAAGTTTTTTTTATTTTCAATTGGATTAACTTTTGAAATTAAAAAAATCATCGGCATCTAAAGAAATATAATAATATAAATAATAATTATCTTTCTCCGCATTTGTGCATAAGTACCAATTTGCTTTCTCCACCTCCGCCAATTTTCACCCACCCACTATGAATGCCTGAATGAGAAACAAAGGGTGAATTTACTCTGATTAAAGTTGTATTGTCCTCCTCATACACTACACAACACTGCTAATTCCATGCACACTAAGACACAAAATACTTTAAACGAGCAAAGTTTTAGGAAAAAGTGGATCGAGGTGAAAGCAAATAAATGCTAATTATCATCCCCACTTTCACTTTCTTCTTGCACCAACTAAACTAACTTACATAGTAGTACCACCACTCCATTTTATTTGCTTTTAGCATAGCCGTTGGTTCGTTCATTCAACTCTTTTGTCTGGGATTTCTCTTTATTTTACTTTACTCTTCATTCTTCTAATAATGAAAGGAAGAGAATCAATTTTTTACATGTTGTTCCAAACTATTTTAGAATTAAGGGACTCTGCATCTGTATTTTGTTCATTTTGTACGCTTATTACAAATATAGTTAGTTGTGACAGTTGGTGCTTATTACTCTCGCTCTTGATTCAGTCAGTAAAGAACAGGACAGGACCACCCGCATGCGAGGCAGTTAGTTGTTCTTGGTGAGTTTGTTTATATACTTGGTTAGTTGGCTGGATGTTTGGCTGGTTGGTTGGTTGGTGGGAACGAATGCGGCGTTACTTCCTTTATTTGTTTGCAGTTGGCAGGGGAGGAATTCTCAAATTTATGCATTTTAATTAACAACTTCATTTGTCCCATTCCAACATAATCTGCATTTTCAGAGAATATCACTCGTCTACTTTCTTCTCTCGCTATGTGTTCCCATCTCCCACACAAGTACAATTATATGATATGGCTGCTTGATAAAGAACAACGGAACTTGACATAGTACAGAAGAGACATGTCCCGTTAATTTTGATGTCATACAATTCTTGGACAACACAAAGTAGAAGAAGATATATTATAATAAGTAATAATAATACTCATTTGGTAATGATGGTCATAATTATTACAAATATTTCCATAACAAATATTTCTTCAAGCAAATAGTAATGATAATAATAATACTTAGCTCAGTACACAAATTAGGGAAATGTCATAGTTAAATGATGTCTCGTTATTAATTGTTTTGTTCGCAGACAAAACAAACCCAAATAAATAATAGTGAATACATACTAGACCACATCAAGGAAAATATAAGGAACGTTCAGTGTGGATTTCGTTCATAGTGAATTTTGTATATTATTAAACCTACAGTATGCAGTATTGCAGTGCAGTGCAGTAGTAGTCCATTCTTTGCATCCTTTGTATTCTTGACAAAATCATGACAGGGAAAGTGGAAGGATCAACCCGAAGCCAATTGTGAACTTGATGTGAGAGAGTGGAACAAACTCATTTGTTTGTTCCAGGATTGGAGTGGCTTTCCCCGGATCCGCTTTCTCCTCTCTTTTCCCTTCCCTTCCTTCCTTCCATACCATCATTTATTCTTCTATATTCAGAATACTACACAGAAATGAACTGAACTGAAATTGAGCCCCATTTATTTCTCACGAATGATGATGATATTGTAACACTACTACAGCTTTACTTAAATAAAGCAACACAACAAAACACAATACAACAGTCACCCACTTGTTCCTTCTTTTTCATTCCTTCAGTTCAACCAGATTCTTCTTTATCATCTTTTATTCCGATATTCAGCTCAAGTGGGTCCTTTCTACAAATGAGTGTATAACGTTTCCATGTTTTTCTATAAAAGAAAATACTACGAATTCAATGTATGTATGTTTCTTGATTTCTATTAAACGCGTCAAATTCGATTTGCAATTTTGGTATCAAATAATTTTAAAATTTAAATTTGCCAACACTCTCATACCAAGATGAGCTAAGCCAGTATTTGAAAGATGACACATAACAGCACTGGTGTAGTGTAAGCAGTGACATTGATTTTGGAGAAAGTCAACAGACTTTAATCCTTGCTTGTTCGTATTTATTCATGCAAATCTTTCACCAAGCAGGCAACGAAGCAAAATAAAACAGCTTCCAGCTTCCGTTGTACTTTCTCTTTCACCCTTCACCTATTTCAGATACAACCCACTACTTCTACACCATGGCACAATACAATACTACACACACCAACCAAACTCTAGACCAGGTTTACAACAGGGAGGGTGAAAGCAAACCAGTAGTGCCACTAAGCCAACCTAATAAAAATTATTCCGGTCTGATTCCTACCATTTCTGTAAATTTTGCCACGCCACCAACCCTGCCATGCCATGCCATCCATGCTGCCTTCTTTTCAATACAATAGAATAGCAAAATAGGGATAGATTGGGAGGAGGGAATATGGCCTGTGTGCCTGCAAGAGTATACTCTCATATATGTATGTCGGTGCAGGATATGAATAAATAAAATGGAGAGAAAGCCCAAGCGGGTGGGCGGAGGAGGCGACAACGACAACGACAACCACGGTGGCGGCGGTGGCGGCAGGGTTATCGTTATCATCATGCCTCCTGCTAAATTTGACTACGAAATTGAATCTTGCTTCTGTTCTACAAAACACTTCTCGAAAAGGAGTGCAGTTGACATGTGACACGGGCAGAGAGTGACATGACGAACGAACGAAGCAACGATTGAGGGAATGAGCCCACATTCCTTCGTCCTTCCTTCCTTCCTTTCTTTTGTTTGTTTGTTTGTTTGTTTGTTGCTTTTCCTTAGGGATACTTATTTGTTTACGGTTGAAATGAACCAAATTCTTTCATTCTGAAATCTCTTACAAATTTTGCTACCTTTCTTCCTTTGCTACCTCTGCAAATTCAGCTTGATGCCTATTTTCACTTCCGTTTCTTTTGGAGTTGTTTGAAAAAGAGTAGAAAAGAGAGGATGTATGTGTATGTGTGGAGAAAGTGGTGATAGTCAGCCAGTGTAAGTGGGTCGGACCCTTTGTACCCGGTGGGAATCCCACCAGTTGGTTCACCTCCAAATTCAAAAAGTAGACAATAAAGCTATCTATATTCACTCATGCACTATAGGGGTCAGCGTCTACAAATTGCTTTAGAACACGATGCATTGCTTACTTGATATCAACAAAAGAGTAGTGAAATCAAAATATAATAGGGCGGACGAATAAAAAAACTGTGGGACACGGGGACTGTGGGACGTAAAAATGTGAAAAACTGTTGGAAGTAAAAATAAAAAATTCAACCGCGCGAAAATTCAAACTGTCCCATTAGAATTTTTATTTTAATAGGCAATGGGAAAAATGGGGGTTGAGAATACCATGATGCTAATGTAGCGCACGTAGGTGGGTATCATCTCGTCTCGTTTGACATATTTATTTCGCTACCATTACTTACATGTATTTTGAACATTAATTAATTACCCTGTGTTGGATAATTAAGCAAAGAAAGAACGACCGACAGTGAAATGAGGTGAATGAAGAATAGTATGTTTGATCATTACCGTAAAAACGTATACAGCAATCAAACGGAGAAAGCAACCTCACTTTCTTTCTTTCTTCTCCTTTCTCTCTTTTTTTTTACTTTGTGCGTACTTGAATAGAATCCCTCTGCCCTCTGCGCCTTTTCGGTAATGAGATAGCCATGTACATTAGAATTGCTATATATTTTATTATAGATACATACGTATAGCACATATAATGATGGTTGGTAGTGTGGGTTGTATGTAGTGTAGTGAGAGAGCTTGATGATGATGGCATTATCGTCATATATCTGTATTGTGTGAGTCTCTCCCTTCCGTTCTTGTATTATTTTTCCAAGCCCGTATTTTTGGCATTACCAAATTAAGTATGTCCGTGCCACTTGTATGCTTCCTTGACAAGGTGGGTGACACTTTTGTAAACACTTAATTAATTAATTTGTCTCCAAAATTCGTTTACTTTTATTATTCCAACAAAATTCTGGTCTGATCTGTTCTGTTCTGTTTCCATACTGGCCAAAAATAGACATCACTATAAACTTTTTAAAAATATTGTTTAAGAAGACAATAAATTATTGTTCCAGCTTGATAAACGTTTTCTTAACAAGGGGACACGCTCTTTTTGGATGACAAGTTTTTGTATGGAAAGAATGAATGATATTATAATGAGTGTGTTTTTCTATGCTCTAGCAGTCGCGCAATGTGATGGTCACATTCGGTAATTAATCAGTGTCTGTCTGTCCGCTTTCTAAAGCATAAAGCATAAAGCAAGCAAGTAAGTAAGCAACCAACCAACCAAACCATCATCATCATCATTAACCCTGCTCCTAAAGAAAACGTCAACCTTCCCGTCAACATAATGAACCATTTCTTATTCTTCATCATCTACTTCCATTCTATTTCCCGGATGCTTAAACACAACACCAAAAGTGTACACGAACTGTCACAAAGTAAAAGCTCCCACTTTTCTTGGTTGGATGATTTGGTTGCAGCTAGAGCTAAAGATTCTTCAGCTTTCACCCGTTTCCGGGCTGTTCTGTCATTTATTCGGATGGAGGAATGTCCGGTTTACTACATACTTTTATTATGTACACATTTGTATTGTACATTGCAAAAAATCTTAATTTTGTACTTTTCTACAAGAATTAATAATTAGCAAATTTTTGCAAAATAAAAAAATCTCTCGCAAATTTTCTAGCACAATTGTGCATATGTAGAATCGCTAGGGGTCAAAATTGAATTGATAACTTTCATTTACGTTGCTTCATTCATTTTGATTTTCATCTTCATTATTGATTTTCCAACAAATGAATAATTGCTCTCGTTTCAATATTTACAAAACCAGTCTCGAATTGCATCCACAGACAGAGTTAAGAGCATAGTCAGTCAGTCAGTCGGCCGTCGTCATCATTATCAAAACTCTTCTCCTATATAATAATTCCTCCAATTTTCATCATCATCATAAAAAAAACCACTCCTTTTGTGCAGCATGTGCTTAAAAATGGTTTGATTGAATCCAATGTAAACAAATAATTAATTTATACTGATATCAGCTAGCTTAGTGGCTTCCATTTCTTTTGAATGAACGAAATAACTTCTTGTAGTAGACGAAAAGAATTATGCACCTGCTGTCCCAAGGGCTCTTACAAAACTCTCACTTTCTTTCTTCCTTGATTTTGATTGCACTCACTCACTCACTCACTCACTCACTTATTCTAAAATTAAGGTGAACTTGTTTATTTTCCATCCATTCCCATCCATCCATTCAACAAATATTGCATACCTACGATCATTGCGTCTCTTTAAACAAAACATGGCTATAGAGAGAATCATCAAACATAGATAAATGTATATGAACCGGTTCTTTCCTCAATTGTAGTTGCAGCAGTTATTATAATAATCAGTTAATAGGATTATCTCCGGTCTTCATCATGTATTCCCAAGTTCAACTATACGCATTATGTATTCATATATGCCTACATTCAAAAGTTTTATAATTCGACTACTGCAACCGCAATCACAACACAAGCGTAAATTTTTTCGCCACTCATTCTAAAGAGAAAAAATGCACTGCAAATATTTTAGCAACATTTTGGTTCATTTTGGCCGTTAGCTTGTTTGAAAAAATTGGCCCAGTTCCAATAAGAGAAAGTCAGTAGTTATAGTAAATTCAGTGCATACATATACAGACAGAGTTTGAGTTGGTCCTTGTGTGTCTGGACTGGACATAGAGTTGGATGTAAAACATAAAGAGATCACCTCCTTATATGTGTCTCTTCTCTTAATGACCATGACACCAGCCGCCCAGGTTCCCATTTCTTCCAACTTTATGTCATCATTACATTAGTACTATGGGACTGCCACTACCACCACTGCCACTGTACGAGACTTGTGTGAGTTGAGTCATTCATGCCATGGATGCAATTTATTGTATCGTCATCATCATGATTTCCTCAATTGTACTGACTTGTCTTGCTTGGACTTTTCCTCTTTTTCTACATCTGCTCCATGCCACCAGCGTTCCGCCGTTGGAGTCGTCATCATATCATCAAAAGAGAGCTAAAAGTAGTAGTCGTCTCATATTAGCCTCCAGTTAAGCTTCTCTGATTAACGGAGACCCAGGACGACGACATCCTCTACAACTTCTACAAATTGACTTGTACAATAAGTTGTATTTATCTATCTGTAGTACTCCCTCAACACCAAAATTATCATAGATTTATTATTTCTCATCATAATTGTATCCTTTCCTACTAAAGGGAGCACCAAATCTCTTTCTCTTTGAACATAAACTGTGGATTTATTCTTCGTTTTCCCTAATTGAAACTGTTGTATTTGCCTCAAGGGCATAATTCTGTTGCGTAAGTATACCATGGAGGCCATAGGCTTATGAATTAAGTTTACTTACCTGAGAACAGAAAATAAATCCACAACGTCGGACTGATGCCACGTCAAACGCGAGCAAAAGTCAATTGAGAGCACAATTCAGGGAGCAGAGAGAAACGGAAGGGAAAAGCAGTTGTGCCAATTTCTGTCGTCATATCTCTGACCTTTCTCTTCCTCGAATTGGAAGAGTAAGAATCGAAATTTCATTTTATCCATTTTATTATCCATCTTTTCTTCCATAATGCGAATAGTTTATGTCCCACTTACATCACCACGCCTCAAAAAGAAGAAAGTGGAGGAATGGAGAAAGTTGCCCCATCCAGAAAAATACGGAGAAAAAGCCAATAGTGAATGTATAGGAAAAAGAAGGATCTCAATGCCCAATAAATTCCTGGAGTGAATTGAGTCAAATCCTTAAACATAAATCTGGACCTTCCCAATTCTTTCTGAAATGATTTCTATCCTCTTCCCTATTCCATCGTGTGTGTGTGTGTGTGTACTGTACAATACTGCATTTTTTGGGATGATTGTTGAGATACCTGTTTTTTTTTGTTCTGTCCTTTTCTGTTTTTGTTCTATCCTGTCCTTTCTTGTCCAAAATTGAAACGGTAGGAAATCGAAATCTTTGCCAAAGGCGGTAGAAAAATAATATCTTTAATCGGAATCAGATATTATGGAATGAATGTTTCCATCCAACATAAACATTTTCCTTCCCAATAATCGATACAATAACAATTTCGGGTACTTTTACTTTACTTTATTATGGTTGTGCCGCAATGCAATCCCATAAAACATAAAGGGTGTCGATAACAATTCCCATGCAAATTTAAAACCGCTGTCACCCAACCCAATTCAAACTCAACCGTGTATGTAGTAGTTATTCTACCTATTCTGTATGCTAGAGGTTACGTTACTTACAGCAGAGATAAGTTTCATTGGATGGATGGATGGAATCTTTGATTTTAAATGTCACATTGGTTTCTGAATGGAATTACCTTTGAACAAATAGCGCCATAATGAAATAATGTAATTGTGCAAAGCGAATTAAATACGTACCATTCATTGGAGAGATGATTACACTTTGACTCTAAATTCGTGCAAAGTTTCTTTCGTCATGAATGCAAATTTTGTGGTTAATACTCTGAATTTGTGTTTTCCAATTGAAGACAATCACATTTTATGGAGGGGAAGAAATTCGTTTTTTACCCCGAATTTTGAAACCTTTTAGTTGAAATAAATTCGTGATTTGGTTTGGTTTGTTTGATTACAGTTGGAACGCTCAGCGTTGTGGAAGGGATTCGATGCTACCAATGCGGGTAAGTACATAACATAAAAATGACTTTGCATATTATTAATTATGTATTTCTTAACGAATCAAATAATGCAATTAACAAGAGCGATAATTCATCAACACAAAAACATATTCTCTCCAGATTTCATTGTCGTGAAGTATAAAATTCATCAGAAAATCAGCAATTAACATAATGTATTTATGTTATTGAACAAAAAAAGAATGTAAATGATGCATATTTAAAAGCATATTAAATGCAACAGTCTACTGTGTACCCTTAGTTCTCTTTTTAAAATCAGAAGGTTTACAAATGTATTGCAAATCAAAACATCGTGCCGGATCAATTTTCCCTTTCTCTGTAAATATGAGTAATGGTGTCCCTTCTTTTGCCAAATCTTTTGTTCGTCCTCTCTGTGTGGGAGTGATCCGAAAGTTCAGTGTTTCGTTGATCTTTCTCATGTTATGATCCTTTTCTTCGCGTTCGGCGAGGTAATGCTGAAGTTAATAGCAAAATAAGGATTGTAGTGGAATTCATTAAGAGAAAGTGGAGGCAGAGTGAGACTTTCAATGATATACGGTTATACACGGTTATCGCTATGTAAGTCTGATGGACTCCTTCTGGCAATTTGAATTGTTTCAGAGATTCCTAAATTTCAACAGTGCTCTTCTTCATACAACTGTGCATACTCATCCATTTTGTACCAGTACCATTGGACTTCTGTAAATCTTGTATCCATCAAAAATCTTCCAACATCAGTTCCTTTGCACGCCCTGACTTATTGGATTTTGCATTTTAACGCGTCCAGAAGTTTTTGAAATTTTGTCTTGTCGCCGAATTCTTTTTTTGTTAATTTGCTCAAGTTCTTGTAGAACATGCCTCGAGCGTTCAACTAATAACACATTATTATTCATTAAAGTATGAAAAATTTAGGAAGCAAATTGAGACAATAATTCTATTAAATTACCTTCTTTCCTTGATATTCATCCTCCTTATCTTTTCGTGTGCACTACTGCCTGGATGATTGTCGACATCATCCTCGTCTTCTGAATCAGGATCACCACCTTTCTCCTCATCCAAACTGTCATTTGTAATGACATCTTCACTCTTTCTTTTTTGACTCATTTCAAAAACAATGTTTCAGACGACGAACAATACTAATGTGATTCTCATTACAAGAGTAATATGCGAATGAAGGGAATTTGAAGATGAAAGCAGCAGAAAATGTGTTATCTTGTCAGAGCGTCCCGACCCAGAGAAACAATGACAAGGTGTAAGTTTAGATGAATCGACATCACGTTCAGAAATGCTTAAACATGTACTTTCTTATCTCAGAATTTTATTTACATTATTGTTGAGCTCCGAACTTTGAATGATGATAACCGAGATCCAAAATACACAACAAATAAATAATCATTTAAAATTTTTAGGACTTATATCATCACCTCGGTCACGCCTTGTCGAAATCTCAGTGCTACGCATTTGCACGAGTGTCCTTCTGATGCTCAGTTCTGCTCGAAATACTCCAACCCTGCGATTCAGGTTTACGGATGTGAAAAACATTGCGAGGAGCGAGGTAAGGTTTAAGTTGTTTGCATATTTGTAGATTTTGGAGTCATTTTGAATTTTGGAAGTTTCTTTTAAACATTCCCCTAATTTTACCCAGTTGTAATTAGCATTATTTTTTCAAATTACAGTGCAAAACTCGTTCGAAATCCATTGCTGTGCCGAAGACAAATGCAATGCGGGTGAAGTCACGCGTGGTTCGAGCTGGCTTCTCCTCATAATGATCCCTGCTTGCTATCTGGTACATGATGCTTTAATTCGTCGCTCGATCGATCGTGATTAAAACATCATCAACGACGACGGACTTCTCGATGGTCGGCTGCCTCACAATTCTTACTTATTTCAATAATTACTGCATAATATTTAAACTGATTCAATTCGTGACATGTTTCAAACCTCTCTGTCTTGCATTAACAACACATTTCGCATAATTATTATTATTTTGTTGATTGTATCAAAAAATGCAAATCATTTTCACATAACTGAAATTAAAATCACAAGAGAGCCAACTATGATGGTAACCCTATATACAGATAAAAATACCGGTGCTTATGCTTATACTTCAAAATTCCTACTACTAACCTGTTCCACGTCAACAAAACCACTATACATACTGCATATTTGGATCAAGTGTCAAAATTTTCAATTGATGTCTCATCATCTCCTCCTATGATTGATTATTATGTGAGTGAAAATCATAAGTATAAAAACCAAACTAACAAATATGTAAGTAAATGTCTATGCATCTACCTTACACACACAGTAAGTAAATTGATTGATTGATTATTATAGATAAAAATATGACGATTGTGTAATTAGTGTATGCTATGGAAACCGAAATGTTCACTTATGTATATATATCAAACTGGATTAATCAGCCAACACTATTATGTAGTACTTGTTCCCTTCATTTCTATCATTAAATATGCATACATACATATGTGGGAAATTGTAGTATCTAAAAGAAAACAATCCTCATTCCATTCCCTAAAATCAGAAACTTGCTTGTTTTTAATTTAGTTTCATCAGCACAGAAACAATAATATATATGAAATAATTAATGTAAGCTAATTTCCTGAACAAGTCCCCCCACACCCCTTATGACATGATCTATCTATTATTATGTATGGCATATTATATTCGCATAATCTAAAAACTGCATGCTGTAATACATAATAATACTTATTTTATAATTATTCTCTTAACTAACTAACCAAATATTTATCCACAGATTTTACATTGCATAATTATTAATGGAAATATGTTTGTAAAACTGCATATCTTTCTGAATGTTGTTATTGTGCTGCATGATGAAATGAAATT
Source organism: Folsomia fimetaria (assembly GCA_034695645.1). Classification (NCBI taxonomy): domain Eukaryota; kingdom Metazoa; phylum Arthropoda; class Collembola; order Entomobryomorpha; family Isotomidae; genus Folsomia; species Folsomia fimetaria. The sequence goes on along the minus strand of JAQFZJ010000207.1, from coordinate 17,546 downwards.
CAACTCGTACAATAATTTCCATAAAGATGCTATATTATTTCCTATATTATTATGTGCGTGTGTTTTCATCGCTATTAGTTTTGCACGTATGAAAAAATCATATGCATGAACACCACCACCGTATAATCTATATATTTAATACACATTGAATTGAAATAACCTTTGCATTGAATTGAATGCTACTACAAAATAGGAAATAAATAAATAAAAGTGCAACTCACTCTCAAAAAATATAAAATGTAGACTATAGTTTGAAAAAATAATTACATAAACTTTTTCAGGTGGTTCAAATACTTAATAACACAAAAAAGTATATATACACACTTTTCCCTTCAGAAGAAATAATAATATGTGTAAATAATAACTAAATCATCACAAAATTCCAAGTTATTTGCAATACGTTAATTAAAACACTGTTCACAATTGGTAGATGTAGTACATAGTTGGATTGACTTAGTTTAGGAATAGTGTTAGTTTAACATTGGTGTAGTATTGTAGTCCGTAATTTAAAAAAAGAATAATACCTATATGACACGTGTGAACGTCACCCACTTCGACCGATATTATTATTCGGTTGTAGTTAGTTTAGTCAATTTTAGCTGATTAATTATTTATGTAGTTATAATAATCAGTTTAATATACTTATTAATCGGGTTTTTATGTATGATGCAAATTGCAAGTGACATTTTGGCAATTTTACACATTCATGAAATATAATAAGTATGATGGTCTTAAAAACGGACGTTAGCACGAACCTATGTACCTACCCTAATTAACATGCAAAGGGATGATCTATGGTAAGATACATATTATATATAACGTACAGTTTGACCAAAAGCATTTTATGTTTATGTGGATATCTATGTAGTTCAATTTGGTTTGAAATTATTGCTTATTTCCTGCGAATGTATTCGAAGAAAGTTAATTTTGGATTTAATAATCAATCAAAATTGTAAAAATCCTTATTTAAACAGTGAAATAATTGATTAAGTAATTTGGAAATCATTACACATTAACATTTATTAAGTAATCTTTAAAACCTATCACTCAAATGTATTGTATGCACTATATAAAACATTGTAATCATGGAATCAAATGGTTTATTAATAAAACGTGTAAAATACACTCCTCAGCATTTTAACATTTTTATGCAATTTCATATCGTGCATGAAAAGAAATGCATTTCATTGGAACACAATTTTTTTCCATCCTATATAATAACGAAACAACCGTGCAGCTTGTTCATAATCGGAATCCGATATTGGAAAATAGTTACGAAAATTTCATACTACTGCAGATAAAAATTCCTGGAAAGCTTAAGTTGATGCAGTCAAATATTTCAGAATTTCAGGTAAATAGTTTCGTTATACTGATAGAAGAAGAAGCAAGATATGATAACAATGGTGAGATGTAATGATGAAATGCCCTTTTATCAAACTCTATTCAAGTGCACATTTCAATCTGCACAAAACAAACCGGTGTGCGCTCCTCACCTTCTGGAAAACCGTTGGATTGAGTGAATAAAATCTTTTGCAATATTTTCCGTCCTTTGCACAAGCTACTGATTAATTTAAGTATAATAAATAATAAGTAACATAATTAAATGCAAGACAATTTCCAAAAATGGTTCCAACCCGAATTCCTTCGGTATTCCCGAAATTACGCATTATTAAATGGTTTCGTTTCATAACATCATCATCATCATCAAGATCAATAAACTTGGTTGGTGTTGGGGATGAATTTTAATGAACAAAAAATTATCAAGTCTTATTGTCTCCTTATTCTCTGCATGTTATAATGCACATGTAAAACCACACCACACACAACATCACATCACCGGTCGGTCCTTCGCATTTTTGTTCTGTTATTCTATATGTAATTTGCAATAATATCTTCTCATTCAATTCAGTCGTCGTCATCTTGATTTTTAAGCTGTATAGTTATTGCGGACTTCTTCTTGGATGATATAGACCAGGAGAACATTTATTTAAACGGTTGAACTGCGATAAGCTGCATGAGCTGCTTAGACTTGTACGTATTATTATATTTTATTGTTATTATTCCTTACAACCACACCACTATCATCATCTCTCTCTCTCTCTCTCTCTTCGTATATTACTATTGCGAGTGAGAATGGATCATGTTATTGTGGTTGTTGGTTTGTATCCCACGATCATCCATTGTTTCGGATTTGGCTATTGTCTTTTGCATATTATATTCATTATACGATGGATACGATGGACGGAGGAGGAATCATGAAATGGATTAGCACCATAATCTTCTCAACTTTTTTAACCTGTAACCCGGCCGTACTATAACCCGAATTACCTTCAACTTATTTGAATGTGCAAACTTTGTGTGATATAAGGTGTTTACAGGGTTGGATAGCGATTTAAAAGTGAAATATGAATTATTACGGAAGTGACGATTTTGAAATGAATGATTATTCATTTAAGGAAAGCATTCGACGGATTTGAACTACTGATGACGATGATGATATGATACAATGTCCATCACATCCATCCACTTCTATGCCTCCCAACAACTTAGTTAATATTCCCCCCATGTACACAGAACCACTCCAACTCGACCCCACCCCACCACCACACCGCATCACACTGCACTACTAGACAGCATACAAAACCTGTTTCGACTTTAAATTTCCCGTTAATTGAAAGACTACTGATGGAATTTAACCAATGCATGAAATCAAGTAAACCCATGCATGCAGTGAACCGTAGTATGTCAAAGTCATGTTTGCAGCTCAGCAGAGAAAATAAAGAATCCAACAACAATTCCACTTATTCAGAGATTTTTGGGTAGAGAAAGTGCAAAAATGCATCAATCATGTTATGCATAGAAAAAAAGCTACACAGCGTAAAATAATAGTTGATGAAAATTGGTAAAAAAATGCGTGTGCCAATTTATGTACTGCTCTCCTGCTCTCATCCACGATTTAATCCATGTCCTGTGACATTATTTATTTTGAGGGGTTTAAAAAAAAATCCATCGCATGATTTTATGTACCGTACCCAAACTATGTAGTCTCACTGAATGAATCTCTGCTGTCATTGCTCATGTTATTGCTACCTACTACCTGCTCCATCCATGTCTCTAATTGATATCATTCTGCTACAGGTAGTAGATGAGGGTAAGTACGTGTATGCTATTACTAGAGATACATACATAAGCATAGGTAGAATAGTAATGATTGTTGGTGAATGAGGAATTTGAATTGCCTTAGGGGCAAACCAAACCACCTGTTGTATTATTATTTGTTGTCCCCTCCCATCCTGCTAGTGGTGTGGTGTGGTGGATTAGCTATAGCTTTTAGGCCTTAGATTCTTAAATATCTAGCTAGCCAGCCATTTTCTCTCACTTTCACAACTAACTAACTAACATACAGGTTGCATTGGCATTTACCTGTGCAGGGATTTTGGGTAGTAAGTAAAATATGTATGTATGCAATGAGTGGTGTATGTATGATGTGGTATGCATGCACACGGGATGATGATGATGATGATGCTTGATTTCAATTGTAAAGGTAAGTTAAGTAGTAAGTATTAGTAACTTTGCGGATGGATATGATGGACATTGTATTAAAACAGAGTGCAATAATTTGTTGGTTGGTAGTGGTTGATGGTTCAAGTGCTACTACTGCTACTACTACAACTACTGCTTTACAATTCAATTTTTAGTTTAAATCCAATTGTCTCCCAAACTTCATTCTATTGTGATAAGTAAGTATGCTTGCTTATCATCTGCCATAAAACTAAAGCCACTCGTCTCAAGTGACTATTGTATTAACTGGTGGAGTGAACATTTCTTGGAGAAACTTATTAGTTTGGTTGAAATTAATGTAAAATAAATAAGTAAAGGAATTGGTAAAGCTTTAAAAAAAAGTATTGGTATTCGCATTCCTTATGTTTAAAAGATCTTAAACGAGACGGTAACGGGTAAAATAAAGAATCCACGCAGCACATGGATTAATTAAATTGAGTAATTATACCCGTCTAAATTGATAAGGAATCGATACCATAAAGCGTATATTATACATACCACGGGTGAAGGGATTGAAGTGTGGTCATGTACTGAATTTTTACACAATTATTCATATCTTGGTGGGACAGTGATATCATTTATTCACTATTTTAGTGAAAAAACCGACCGAACCAATAAATAAATAATATTGCTGAGGTGTGCAGAAAGTGATACATGTGGATAATATTTGCAAAGTCGTCATTCATTCGTGTGACTCAGGGATTGTTGCGTAGATGGTGTGTATTTAATTTGAGCGTGTCAGTGTTGGATAACATGTTATCTTTCATCATTATTTAACCGGCTCTGCCTTGCCTGGTAGATAATAAGCACATATATATTCCAAGTACAATCAAGACAGTGTGGAACGAATAACACGGATTCTTCATTTTGCGTGGGACTGGACTAAACCTTGGCCATATTATTAAATATTTGGACCGAGATAAGAGTGAAATTGTGTGTATCAAGTAAAATTGGATTAATTACAGATTGTCATAAGGTGAGCTTATCTACACTTGCTAAGAAAAGCGATAGTTTTCTATAAGGTTGGATAACAATTGATAAGCGAATTATTATTATTAGTTACATAGGAAGTGTGTCTTTTCCTTTCATTCTATTATTCATTGTCAAGCTACCTGATTTTTCCATGCTGATAAAAATGTGCATTCTTATTATTATTATTATGATGATCTATCTTATACTTTACAAAGTCATTATGCAGAGTTACATTTCCTTATAGTGCACACAACATTCATGTAAAAAATATATCATAATTGTTTTTAGCTTCACACTGTTAGTATTCATTTGTACATCTTTTTGTAACGTGTTTTCTCCTTTTATTTGCGAACCTTAAGAATTGTAATTGTTCTAATTGGCACAAATATGACATGAAATTATTATTATTATTATTATTATTATTTTATTATTGTTCTCTCATTATTTCAGCCCAGCCAGGAATACTTCCCAACATAGGTGATAAGTGATCATCATCTCTTAATGAATGAGCCCAGGATGATGAGGGGAATCAGCGAGTCGCACTACGCTGGTAAGTACTAAAAGTCCATTTCATTTAAGAAATGCAACAGCACCGCCGCTCTGATATACGATCACGATGAATGATAACCTTAATGGGAAGATGACCCCAATTATTTATTTTTTTGGAGTGATGTGTGTGCATGTATTGTGTATAGTGTTCCACACCAAGGGGTAGGGTAAATGCAATAATGGACACACATTTGTCTTCAATATTAGAACAAATTGTCATTCAAATGTCAGTCAAATTTCATTAAGAGAGTTTTTTAAGCAATGCCGACCCAGTATTGTTTGCTACAGTTGAAACTGTGAGCTGAGCTATATCATTTCATTAGTCGTGTTAAAGGGAGCTTCTCAATCTCAAGTTTCTGGAGTAGATTAATTATGTTATAAAGGATAATTAAATGAAGAACTAATTATACGTATGCATCTATAAAAATAGGAGAGTTATTGTCAGTCAGTCATCTTCGTCATCTCAATAAAATGTGAGGATCACGTCACACAGCACAATTACAATTATGCTGCTGACTGGGATCCGTGATAAGAATAAACTTTATCAATCACTCAAACAACATTTCATTCCATTTATTACGGCGGGGCCTCAACTTGTGAGAAAAATCATGGTTATTATTAAGCGAAAGGTGAAATCCAATCCGCTTATGATATAATATGAGAATCCTTTGTCTGTCCGTACGATGATGATAATATGGGAACGCAATGCATAACTTTATCCAATTCTGATTAGGAATTTTGGGTACTGCTTCTAATGCAAAATAATAGGAATTGACAATATTGGTTACACCCACAGGGATGCTCAGTCAACTAATGAATGTGTAAATCCAGTTCAAATTAGGTTGACTGTAACCTCCCCATAGCCTATTGCGGGGTCAACACAAGTTATCGAATCTCGATTTTAGTTACGCTAAAGGGCACTATAAAAACTTTTGTTTTGCGATCTATGACCTTTCCCCAACTCAAACTTCACAATAATTTATAGAAAGTTGACCCTCGGGAAAGGTACGACAGACGAGCCAACAACCGTCTCATCGATTAATTACAGTGTTTTTCAACAGTTTATTTGCACTGTTTCTGTCCCATGCTCATATACGATTTGGTTTGGTTGTCCTTGATGAAGATAAACCACAACTTACCTTATCTTATTCAGAGCACTAATGTTCTCAATATATGCTTATCATTATGAATATCATACCATATCGCGACTCCTGCTTTTAGCTCATGGAATCAGTATTACAAAATCTCACCCGCTTCATCATCATCATTATTAGTGTTGCAACACTTGAGCTCCCCTCACCTCATCTACTAGGCTGGATCAGTCAGTCCAAATCGACACGATTGGTCACTGGCATTGTGGGTGCGGTAGTGCCTGTGCTTCTCTCATTCTAAAAGTGGAGTGTTAAAATTGTGGCGAAATTAGCTGCATAGACAAAGCTACTTTCTAGCTTTGTGTCGATTTTGTGGACTTTTTGGAATCTTTCCCAAGGTACGAACGATACAAGTATAAATAATCTCAATCAAATTAAGATAGGTCGATTCTCGATTCTCGAAATTGATAAAATTTCGTTTTTTAATAATTCTCATTTAAAATTCTGACAATTTATACAAAAACACTTTCACTTTTGCAAAATATATATTTACTTGTTAATTAGTCATTGAATTTTGAACCTGAATTTGTAACCTGAATTTGACTGACACTAAATCATTCATAATATTGGAATTTATCGACGTTTATTGCCATCTCACGTTAACAATGCATACATAGAAATCACATTTCATTCATGTTCACGTTATTTGTTAAGCAATCATTAAATTGTTGGCGAGATAAGATTTGTTCTCTCTCTCTGTTCATCCATCCAAACAAGTCCTAAATTCCAGGCTTGTATTTCAAGGACAATTTTACTAAGCTCTTATTATTATGTGCTCATTATTTTGTCAAAATCAACCATCATGAACTAAACTATCTTTGATTTTGAGTTGTTCATCTCTCGTTGCCAAATCTGGGATCACTTCCAGAACAATTAGGGTGCTACATACATGTTTATGGCTATTTCCTGACAGAGGAATTCTCAAATTCCGGATATTTTATTATCTTACCCCAACCAAAACCACTAGGAAAACTTTTGTATGTATACAATTCTTCCCAAGTTAGTTCGGTTAAATAGTTGGTTGGTTGGTTGTTGGCGTCTCATGTCATGTTTAATTCGAGAAAGCAAGCAAGCAAGGGAGCCTAACACAACAACTTTTATGGGAAAACTTGGCTCCTCTGCATTGTTTGTAGAATGAATCTACGACTTTCTCTCTCTCCCGTCTAACTTCACTTTCTCCATGAGGTGTTGAGTTGTGGGGAAGAAAATGCGGTTGCGGAAAACATACATTTTTCATGCCAAAGTGCATTACATCAAGCAAGCATCCAAGTATTTAATAAGGACGGAGTTGGTTATGAACTACTAAGCTGGCAGACAGAGTAGATTGATATCATTGAACTTTCTTGGTGGCAAGTTCTATGGTCAAACATTGGGATGTTGATTCCAGTAGATATATGTATATTAATTAATAATTGTATTAAAATATAGGTCAGCTTTTAACAATTCTATTTTTTATGCGTTTTAGGAGATCAATTTTCCGACCGTGGTGAAATGGACAACGGTGTAATGGGGAACGTATACGAAGTGGAACATTTGGCCACGTTCCAACTTTCGGAAGAACTTAATGCGCCATCTGATGGAATGCGGAGGTTACTTCACATGGAGAAAAATGGATTCGGCATTTGGAGTCAGAAAATGCGTGTTCGCCTCGAGAGAAACTTTATTGTAATTCTCGATTTCGAAAATGGGGTAAGCAGGAAATGTTAAACACCAATAAGGGAATAATTAGCAGCAATATTGTTGGAACATTTTAAGGTCTAGCGTTTTGGCGGGAAAGATTAATGAGTGAAACGTTTATGGATTTTAAGTTCTATTCTATCGTTGTTTAGTCCAACGTTTAGTGGCGATTTTAAATTTAGACAGTCATTCCTACATTAAATAATTTGAATAATTAATTTCTTCTCCCTCATTTGTAAAATAAGATGCCATTTAATCATTAACTAATTACAACGTTGTACAATATGACCCAACACTGGTTGGTACTATACCGATACTTGCGCATTACATTCTAATGGAACCTTCTTTTTAGAAATTGATCTCATCTAAAATTATAATTGATTCTTTGTCCCCATACAAAAAAAGTTTTACAAGACATCCATCCATTTATTCATCTAGGATTTGTATCTCAGTCAATGGCTGAATTACATTCTCTTCTCGATTTAATTTAAATTCTCATCTCATTTTACTACTTTTTTCCACGTCATGCATCCTTCCTCCCAACTATTACCAAACTAAAATCCCAATTCTTTTTTTCATTGTCAAAAAGCCGTAAAAATTTGCATAAGCAATATGTACAAGTTTAAATCTAAATTACAAATGTTCCCTACAGACTCGAGTAGTAAAAAGGACACATTTAAAAAAAAGCTATCATATCTTTTTACAGTATTGTAGACAGTATTTCAATTCATCTTGTCCCAAATGTTTTTTTGCGCAGTAAATATTTAATTTTCTTCCAAGTCCAAAATTGGATGTAAGCTCTTTAAAAAATTATATTTTTTATTAAGTAGAAACTCAAAACCAATCCAATTCAATTTTAATCATAAATAGATAAGTACAATTATTTAAAAATTTACAGCTTCTTTAAGTTTGAGCTTTATGTTAAAGATGTAAAAGTGAACGCGTTGCTCATGTCTACAATAATGTATTTATTTATCATCCTGAATTGAATTTGTACATAAGTCAGGGTTCATTGATTCCACTCTTTTCAAACAATTAGATTGAATTGCTCAATAAAGTGAAATTAATGAAGCACGCGTCGTCGTCATCCCTCCTGTCTATATTCTCTGCTGCTGCCTCTCTCTCTTCAATCTCATTTGTTGAACATAATAATATAATAAATACACACTGTTGTTCCATTCAAAAGCCATACTATCTCATTTTCCATCACATCACAATTCATTCGTCGTCGTATTTGTCGCCTCCTACTCATCCATTAAAAAATTATGCAACAATAATATTGAAGGCAACTCTTCCACTGTCTAAAAAAATGCAATGTTAATCTCAGTCCCACATCTCAATATCGTGTTTTAAATGTTTCTCTTTGAAGAATAATGGTTAAAATAGGTCAAGGTTTCTTTACAACTACATACATAAGCCATAACTAAACTACAGTACACACTCGATCTATGGGGTGCGAGAATGATGATTTCTTTCTATATTTATTTAATTTTTATTTCTATCTATATTACCCCAGTTGGGGGTATATTATTTCTCTTTTCTGGTAGTTCATTTTCTCATCAAAGCAAATCAAACCAGAGTATTCCAAGGAGAGGAAAGTTTGTTGTTTGTTGTTATCCATTGGAGATGACGACGATGATGGTGAAGATTTTGGATGTGATGTGATTTGTGCTTCAGTATTTCTTGATCAGCTCGACTTAATTGATTTGTGTTGGTACAGATATATATGTATGTATAAAGGAGGACGAAAAAAAGGGAGGAGGAAGAAAGAAAGCAATTATATTTAAGGCAAGCTCAGGAGAGATATACATGCCACTCACTCACTCACTCATATTATCATCCCGTTGCGTTCGTTGGTTCGTTCAATCCCTGAAGGACGACGGTATGGATGGACGGTGGTGTTAAGGAGTGAGTGAGTGAGAGATGAACTCCTCACCTTTCATAATATTCTGTCTGTCCAACAAACAAATAAATAAACTCGTATCTCTCTCAGAATTATTTCCGGATGTGAGAAAGCAGGAAATGAATGGATGGATTTCTGTAATTTTTGGTGCAGAGTATATATGTATATGGTCCATTAGATGGATTGGTTTGGGTCAGAGTCAGAATGAAGAAAAATGAAGATTATTTTGTGGAGAAAGTCTTGTATATGTATTTTTCTATGTATTTTTAGGACGAGATGGAACGTTTTCCTCTGCCAATGATTCGTGAACCGACAGCATTCACCAATTCCAACCCTGGTGAATTGTACAACAATATTTTCGCGTTTATTGTTCATCCCGTGGAAATGCATATCTTCCAGGTAAGCGTGTTACATACAAGCAGGATTTGATTAGTTATGTTATCCTCATTAAAATTAACTGTTGCTTTTCCCATTTCAACTTCTCCTAGTGCTTCAACATTTCTGCAGCAGATTTAGTGGAAGATGTCAAGTTGGCTTTAGCTGGTCGACTTCCGCCAAGTAGGACACGACACACGAGTCAAAGTAGTCTTCCCCCACCACCAGTAGCACCACCCCCAGAGCCACCACATTTCAAGTGTAAGTCGTTATATTTTATTATTTCCCCATTTTCTCTTCCCGGAGAGAGAAGAAACGTTTTATTTTATTTACTTGGTTGACTGACCGCGTGCAAATTATGGGTGGTACGGTATGATGGTGTGTTCCTACTTTGCTTCAATTTAAAAGAGAAACCACGTACGAATATGTTCATAACTATTTGATGTTTAGAATAGAAAAACTAAGCATGTTTTTAATTTGATAAAAAATGATGTAATAACAAACAAGGCGAATTTTATGTTATGAAAAAATTCTTTCCTGTATTTTTATGCCTCTTCCTGTCTTCTTGACTCTGTGTGTGTGGACAAGTTCCACTCCATTTGAACCCAATCCAATCCATTCTCATATTTAAAAAGCATTATATTTGATAGAATTTATTTATTTATTTTATTTTGCAGCTCCCGTCGAGGACCCTAGAGATGACACCTCCTCAATTGAAAGTGAGGGTCAGTATGAACGCGAGGTTGCAATTCTAAACCGATGCTTTGATGATATCGAGCGCTTCATTGCACGACTTCAATACGCGGCCGCGGCATACAGAGAGCTTCAACGGAGGCGAAAGTAAGTTGATTTGTTGGACGGGTGCACGAAAATGAAATGACTTGTGTGAATAATGAGGAGAAATCCAATGTCCATTTCAACCTCAAATGGGATGATGAATCGTATTAGTTTTGTTGTTAATTCAGAATTAGTTTTACTTTACATATATCTACTGTATTTTGCTTAGCGGTATGGATGGATGAATGGATTATAAATAGTAAATATGGTTGAATTGGACTCTACTGATGGGTGGTCTGGTCGGGTGTGTGTCTGTCTGTCCATGATTCTGATTAAGATGGAGTGTGCTCCCTCCATTATGCATTTATTATCAAATTATTGATTGATTTCTCCTGGTGTGATTTTTTTGCATGATGTTGGTGGTCACTAGTGGTCAGTGGTTTCTGGTTTGTATCGAATCGTACCAACACACAGTATACCCTCCACTTTCTTGATTGATTGGATGTCCAGTACCGAAATATTAAAAAATTCCCTGCTGCGGCCCGCCCCTCTTCTCTCTCTTTATATGGCCGGATAAGGAACAACTTTCTTTGTAAAAAAAGTGACCAGATTCTTCTTCTTTTTTTACTACAAAACATGAATTTGCTTCAAATAAATGTAATGTGTCAGATCCAGTCCAACTAGAACTCGCACAGCAAAGGAAATGTGTACAACAAAATAAAAATATTATTTTGTTTCCATTTTTCCTCTTTTATTCCAATCCAATCCGAATCCTATTCTGGGTCATAAAGGAGAAAAGTGTAACGAATGTGTGGTCAATTCAACCGAATAAAAAAGAGAGAAAGTTTCTGTACATACTTTTCTTTTCAACTCCAATTTCAATTTTCGATGGAGAACGAAGGCTGACTTTCTCTTTATTCATGTCTGCACTGGCCACCTTATTTGTCTTGTTTATTGGCTTTTCCCAGTCGTCGGGTTACAAGTCTAGTCCAGTATCCCTTCACGTCCAGCACAGCACACGAACCATTTTATTTGGAATTGGACAAGTGGTTGTTACAAAAATGATGAGATTTTGAACTATGTTTTAACTTTCAGGTCGAAAAAAAGTAAGAAAAAGGATCATGGCGAAGGTCTCCTTTCAATGAGGGCAAGACCACCACATGAACGCGAGTTTGTCGACATTCTTCAAAAATTCAAGCTTTCCTTCAATCTTTTGGTGAGTTGTTGTTGTAAATTTCATTAATATGTAGAATTTGGAATTCAAGACTGATGGGAAAATAGTTATGTTGTCAATATTACTTATACCATACATTACATGTGTGCTAATTCTCAAATATGCACAGTCCAGTAGATCTGCTATCATCGTAGATCATGATGATGATGATTCATGACTGGATACATATACTTATATTCAAACGTTTTACAAAGTGTACCGTTATTCGGAGGAGGGGGTCATCTTTCCTTATTCCCATTCACCTTGTCGTTTATGCCCCATATCTCAGATTTTATCTTGATTCTGATTTACTCACTCCTTTACTTCATAACGATATCATATCCCGCATTGTTCTCATCTTATTTCATTTCCCACCCAAAGTTTGATTTGATGTGGCTGAATCACGCGATTGGATGATCAAATTTTTATGAAAGGAAGAAAAAGAAGTAGTAGAATTTAGAAATGTATTATTAACGAAGAAAAATACGCAGAAGAAATCTTATTTTTGGATATTTTGTTTTTTATAGGCTCGTTTAAAAGCCCACATTCACGATCCCAACTCTCCAGAATTGGTTCACTTCCTTTTTACTCCGTTAGCCCTGATTGTGGATGCTTCAAGGGATGCTCACGCCCCCGGGTTGGCGGCTCGGGTTGTTTCCCCCCTTCTTAGTAGGGAAGCAGTGGATCTACTTACCAACTGTCTTACGTCAAAGGAAACGGAACTGTGGCATTCACTCGGGGATGCGTGGCATTTATCAAGGTAAGAAAATATGCCAATGCAATTAGGTGCATCTATTTTTACCAGATTCTGTAAAATTGAGAAAATCTGAAATACTTAATTCAAGAAATCTATTCTTTTTATTAATCTTTTCTCCACTGCACCCTTGTCTTTCTCTTAACAAAACCTTGTCCCTGAAACTTTTGGGTTTCTGTCACAACGACAATTGACAATTTATAGAATACCAACTCACTCGAATTCTGGTCTTGTTCGTTCTGGAAGTGATTGGAATCACATAAAAGTGTTTGTATATGGATCTTCATCACATTGCAATAACTTTGGTTGACTCTTGGCGTAAAACTTTCTCTTTAACTGTTTTCGATATTTGGGATTATTTATTTTATTTTACTTATTTTATTATGGTTTATTTCTTACTTTCGTCAAAAAATGAAATAAAATGAAATAGGAAAAGTATTTCTTTTTATGGATTTTGATCTGATCCTTAATAAGTTTCGGGCTTGGGTCCTGCCAGCAATAAAAAAGTGTTGGTTTTGAACATTTTGTCTCTTTTTTTACGATGTTGAAATTGAGTTTGGAACTTTTCCTATTTTATTTATTTCTTCCGTCTTGACATTTCGTTTACGAGGATGGAAAGAAAAAGGAGGAGGAGGAGGAGGAAACATGTGACCTTGGAGCAAACAAGGGTGACATTTAATCCGGTGGTGGTGGTACATGGTGAAAGCAGGGGACACGTTCCTTGCCCTTTTCTCCGCATTAATTTATAAACTGATGCTTTTAATAAGAACAAGGCCGTCGTCAGTTGGTTAAGTAGTGTAGTAGTGAGCGAAAGTTGAATTTAATGAGACGCATTATTATTTCCCTACTTTATTAACAAGAAGGGTAACCAACCATCACCCAAGCAGGAATTGAACTATACATACACTTCTATTTATTTATTTACTTATTCCATCACCGTGAGAAAATGGGGGCTGCTTTCACCATCAAATATAATTTGATGCGCTTTCTCGCCTTCTTTCCCTATTCCTTCCATCTCATTATAAATAGAATGATGGTGTGGCCTTCTAGTAAAATTTGGATGATGGTGTTTTGTTACCCAGGATAAAAGAAGCATTATGAGAGTATTTTCTGATGTTTTTTATGTGTTTATTTTGCGGGTTGTATATATCACCTATGGAATAGTGTATCTAAGAGTAGTGAAAGCAGTGGTGGTATTTATTCCGTTTAAATTTCTACTTACCTTCTTTATCAAGCAAGCAGTAAACGTCACCACCTGAGCCTATTCAGTGATGAAGGTCAAAGAGTAAATACTTGTAGATAAAAAAATACTCAGTGTGGGAATAAAACGGGCAAACTTTTTATGTCGTGGTGGGTTACTACATACTTATCAACTCTCAGCTTATCATCATTTCCACCAACCACAACTCTCAGAAGAGCTCATTTCCCTTGATCCCCGTATTGTAAAAGTTGTCGGGGCGATGTTTTTGTCGTCATCGTCGTCGATCCTTTTATGAAAAGAATCTAAAACTTTACAAAAAGGTGCGGGTCAACTACTTTTTTGTCACTTTGTTGTTATACTTTCCCTAACTAAACTGTATTCTATCCACCAACATTTCCATCATCACCCCTTTTGCTTTCCTCCTCTCCTCCTCTTCTTCTTCCAATCTCAGTCATCCCATTTAATGGGATGCCTAGCATAGTACAGGAACACATTTAGAAAAATGGAAGGGTTATGTTATGTTCTGTGTTATGTTATGATGCCATCATGATATCATCACTCCAAGTAGAATGACCATCCTTTCTTCATTGTGTGATATCATATAATAGGCAACTGTACCAGCACTACCTTCTTTTCTATTCATTCGCAAACCTGGCTGGCTGGCCACCTAAAACTTTCACTGACTGCTCTCTCTCTCTCTGTACTTACTTTCCAATACAATTACAATAAGACCCAACCCAACCGAATTTGGGTTGGTTTTAGCAATTCCCGACCCTTTGAATAAATGACGGTACATTTCAGTTCATAATACTTAAGTTGGGTCACGTTTCTCTAAAATTGCAACTTATTTCAATAAGTTGTTCTCTTGTCGGGGAAGGCTGAAGCAATTCCATAATAAGGGTCAGTTCAGTTGCAGACATGATAAATTGTACTATACTTACACTACTATAGGTACTTTCATTCCTCACTCACTCCCTTCCTTCCCTCCTATTGCTACATACAGTTATGTATGGAAAACAAACTTGTTTGAATTGAATACTTTGCAACAGTGAGTGAGTGAGTGTAACCGTATTGAACACAAGTAGTAGCAGAGATGTAGAAAGAGAGAAAGTGAATCGGAGTGTCGTTGACAAAACAACAAGGATGGAGATGTTGGGTAGAAACGTGGTTGGAATCCTGTTTCCTTAATCTACAGTTATGTATAGGCTATGTACATAAACAGTAGGGTTGCTTTCTCCACATTGAGAAGGAATAAGGACCAACTTTCTCTTTCATTCCTCCTGTTCTGGTCTGGCTAAATAAGGAGCCCCTTTCAACTTCAGGATTAAGTCTGACACATTTAACATGAACATCCATCTGATTATTAGTTGTTTGGGAGGGAGACGTGACTTTTTTCACAAAGTGCTTAAATTAGCAGGAACAACCGAGGCCACGAGTTCTAATTTATTTATTTACAAAGTGTACCCATACCAAAAGAACTAACTGCTCATGGTGATGGTGGTGGTGGTAGGATGGATTCAAGTAGTCCACTTTCTCTCTCTTCCACTTTCATGCTTTTTCTCTTTGAAAAAAGAGAAAGCTAGCTTTTGGACAAAACGCTGATGATCAAAATATTTCCAGGAAAGGAAAATAACATAAAAGCAAGAAAAGTTGTCCTGTTCAGCACACGACACTTCAATAGTCGTTTCTAATTATTGTTAAACTTGATGAAATCAAAGACGGTCAAAATAGAAATGGGAACAGAACGCTTTAATCATTGCCAAAGGATATACTTTACTTATGTTAGCCTTAATTATCGTGCGTCATTTGTAACCTTCAACTTTGTCCTCTCTCACACACACACTCTCTCTATTACTAATTTCGAAGAAGTGATGAAAATAATACCGCTTTGAAATTTACATTTACATACTTACAGTCAATATGCATGTATGACAAACTTTGTCTCAGATTACCTTTTAAATTTTGATTATTATCCTTAAATCCTAAATGTGTGCTATATAATAAAGGAAAATATGCTTGTTTTTATGGATTGCAACAATAGGAGTACAAATATGCATACTTCAAGAATCTTGTTGCATGTATATATCTTTTGCCTTTGTTGATGTTTACGACCTATTCCATCATTTTCCTTTCCACTCCTTCCCACCACAAGAAAGTAGGCGCATATGTACGTTTATTTTATTTTATTTCCCCACTAATAAAAAAGAAAGCAGAGTTATGAATGAGTGGATGCACATTGTTCAACTCAACCTAAACCATATCACTTACCTTTCCTGTTTATTTTGTGGCGTTTGTAATTTATTTGGAGAAGGTGGAGAGAAGAAGTTTCATGAATTTTATGAAGAAACTCTCGTACCAAAAAAATCGACATGGTCCATTCAAGCAGACTAAACGCTATCTATGTATGTTACATCTCTTCATGATTATGATATGCTTTCACCACCACCACTATCATACCACGATGCTTCTTAAAAAGAGAGAATTCTTTCCATCTTTCTTCTTTGTTGGTAAAAGAGAATCAAATATTTCATTTATTATTCACAAACTTTCCCATCGTAAACATCCTGAGGCATTCACTTGCGAACTATTACTTTCACTCTTATAATAATAATGCTCGTCCTCAATCCTTTCACTTTCTTTCTTCTTCTTTTCCTCTCCTTCGCACTCACTCAGTAGTCCTTCATTTAGAGAAAAAGTCTCTCTCTGCACTTGTATATTTTTTGCAAAAATGAAAATGTGTGTTTGCCAATTATGAAATTGCAGGGAGCAATGGAAAGGATATGTGGCCCCTTACCAGCCCGTCTTCATGGATGGATGGTCCCCCAGCATTCGAGATACAAGTTCATCCTCTGCCATTGGCGTGGTTGCTGCAGAAGCTGCAATGAGACGGGTTTGTTCCTATTTTCATAATATTTATATATACCTAGAATAGCACTCCCCACTAAAAAGGTCATTTCGTTTTGGGAGATGTTACATCACCGATTTATTTATTGCGTGAAGTGAACAAAGTCTGCTTTTCGAGCAATGAGATGTCTTCTAGCACAGCAGGAGGTAAGTAGTGTAGTACATAAGTCGTCGTTGTCGTCACATTTTGTATTATTTTGTGGTGGAATTGTGGAGTCGTCTAATCTTCTCGTCTTTATATCAACCTCCTTACCGAAATACCGAAACAATTCACGGGGAATCCAACAAGATTTGATTTTTCACCGGAAGTTTGAATAGTTTAGATTATGGAATATTGTGACCGTGAGACATACATAAGCAACCTCTTCTCAGCGCTTCACATACACTCACTCTTCCCTCTGTTGGAGAATGTTTTGAATCAATTTAATGGTTTTTTAGGCCTTTTCAAATGGCCTTATATGATTGCTCGAATGTCCGTCCGTCCGTCTGGGGGCACGATAACTCTCGTT
>JAQFZJ010000206.1:0-45438 GCA_034695645.1 Folsomia fimetaria | reverse complement strand
CCTCAGATCAGAAGGTGTGGTTGAACTTGACTTTACAAACATTGTCATTGACACAACAGTACCAATTAAGCATTTCTAGCACGCTGAAGCTACTCTTTACGCCTGTACTTGAACAGTTTATTATTATTTCTGTGTTATGTTATATTATATCACAATACATTTTCACTAGACCGGAGGATAGGATGATCGGATAATATTTAAACGGTCCGTTTGCCATCCATGCGGATTGATTCAATCTTTGTTTCTTTTTATTCTTTCTTCTTTCTTTCTTATTGATGCTTTTATTCAGACTTGACTCCTGCCTGCGTATAAGAATAATACATAAATAAATATATATGTATAAGCTTATGTAGCTGACTTTGTATCCTTAACTTACTTCATCCCTCGAAATCTGATGTGCTCTGCCTGGCATGGCATGGCACCCATCCTTGACATGACTTGCATCTTCTTCTCAAAGTATTTATGCTCACTACTTCAAATTCAACCCTATCTCCGTGCCATGGTGTGGTGTGGTGTGGTCACCACATAGCTTGGCAGTATTTTTCATCCCTTCTTCAATTGTGTGCATTTCTTCTTGTACACTGCACTTATATATTCCCAGCATAAGAAGATGAACAAAATTCTTCATTTAAATATTTTGGACAAAATCTCACAGACAAAAGTCGACACTACATTTCTAAGTATGCATTTTTTTAAGTACAGATTGATATTATGGAATGTGTGTGTGTAGTAATAAAATAATGTAATAAGTGCATAGCTTGCATACCTATAATATTTGATGAAATACTAAATTAAGCTAAAGCCATTGAAATTGTTGAAACGCTGTTCAAGTTGAATTGAACGAAGGTCATTTTTCCTTTTTTGAGCTTGTATAATTTTTAATTGAAAGGTTTTTGAGCGTAGTTTTGCTTATTATATGGTTGCATCGTGTATGTTTGAATTGAATTGAGGAGGGTTTTTGAGCTGATGAGTGAGTTGTAATTATAAAATGTTTGGCTAATTTGTATTGGTAGGAATAATTTGCTCATGGTTAATGAGTATGCAGCCACTGCAAACAGACAGGTTGTAAGCTTTTTGTATTGTACATGTTCATTAATTGTAGTAGCTATGTGTAGATAGGTTGAATTAGCTTCTTTTAATTTTTATTAGGGTGGTTTGCATTGAATTACTCACAGTAAGTTTTAGTTGTTGCTAATTACTTTTACTCTGTAGAGTTATTAAATGTACTGA
Source organism: Folsomia fimetaria (assembly GCA_034695645.1). NCBI lineage: Eukaryota > Metazoa > Arthropoda > Collembola > Entomobryomorpha > Isotomidae > Folsomia > Folsomia fimetaria. Next base: position 44,208 of record JAQFZJ010000206.1, on the reverse strand, counting down.
CATTGAATTGCATTGCATTGCGTTGTTTTTTTTAGAGGACTATCGATAGACAGTCATAATATAATATATTAGGAATAGAAGTGTAAAATAAGTAGTCCTAAAATAGAGGATTATATATTACATCACATCTCTCTCTCTCCATTCCATACAACAATCAGCATATAGCAGCATTATCCGCCTTGTTGTTTTATAGTACCTTGTCTTGTTTGTGTCCCATTGGTGGATGTGGCTTCATTTTTTGTGGTATCGTGTCTCATCTTCTCTCCTTTCTGAAGGGTCGCACCACAACACGCAACACCATAAAGAAAGCAATAGTAATATCGTGATAGTATAATAGTTGGTTCCTTTAATATTCCAGTTAGCTCCGGAAAGGAAATGCATCGGACTAAACTAGATTTTTGCGATATTTTGCACGGAATGACTCCGAATATTTCTGATGATGATGATGATGATTTCTTTTGGTGTTTAGTTTAGAATGAATGTTGAAATTCATGATGACGAAGGTTTACTTGGATGACAATGGTGATGTGGTGCTAGATAATAATGAAACTATGAAGCTATGTATGTATGTGTGGATTGGATTGGTTGTAGAGAATGATGACCGTCATTATATGACTTACTTTTACACTTGATATGTAATATACAAAGAGAGAGAGAGAATCTCAAGGTGGAAGGAGAATGAGTGTGTTAAAACCTTTCTTCAAGTCCCGACGACCGACCGAGACTCTTCTTCTTCTTATTCTCAAGTGCCAACATCATCATCATGTTCATCAACGTAAGATATTGCAAGCAAGGCAAAAGTGACGATGACGACGACGGAAGGAAATAAATATAAGAAGGAACAGGTTGAGTTAGTTTAGTTTCTTAATGAATGAATGAAACTTAACGTCTCATCCTCCTCATCTCATCCTTATATTTTCTTACTAGCAATTTCTGAATAAAAAGTGCAATAGTAAACCAAGTCAGTGGCACTTTCTTTTGGTTTCTTCTTGGGCGCTGGATTGTCTCCCGAACCAGCCTTGTCATTCATGTCACTTTTGGACTTTTTTATGGGATATTTATGTATTTATTCGTTATCATCATCGTCATTTTCTTGTATTTAAGTAAGATAAGTAGAGGAGGAACTGCGATTATGGAAGCTTATCATTGCAAATTTATTGGATAAGTGAGTTATCTCACATAATCATTCTTAACCAAAGCAAAGGCACATTCTGTATTCGTAAATTGTCCTAAAATTACCTTGCTTTCAAATTGAGACACATTTTTACCTCAAATTTCAGTGCAATTTGTCCATCTCAAATTCATCATAACATGTGGTAGTGTAGTAGTGGCAGAGTATTCTATTATTATTATTATTATTATTACTTGTGCCATCAAACAATGAAATTGACAGGTGGGAAATTACCTGTTGTAGATTGGATTGAAATGAAGGAAACTGCCTTGATTTGTATCATTTTATTGTATCGTATTGTAATATTTTATGAATTTAATGTCTGATTTATTTCAACCTCTGCATATACTCCACAATCCACAACACATGACAATCATAATCATCCATATAAAAAAAGAAGAAAGAATGAATTCGTATGCATATGTGTGTAATCATCATCATACATCATTTTCTATCTACTCTATCCGAAATAATAAGATAATGGATGATTTGATTGGAATGAGTTGTGCAAAATGAACACTATTTCGCCAAGAACAAGTTGTCAAGTCATTCCAAATTTGGGCATTTTGTGGATTTCTAAATCCAAAATTATCTGAATTAGTTATTTGTGAGACCTCATTGTCGGCGTAATTTATGTACAAATTTTTAAAAAAATGGTCACAAGATGACGATATGTAATGAAAGAATAATAATAATGATGATAATAATAAAACTGTGAGCACAGCACACACCGCTTGTTTCCGGTACAGGTTTTTAAAGGATTGACAAAATTGCTTTGTTTTGTGTGCAACCTGTGCTCGATTGACAACGACGGCAACGACGACGTCGAAACGGTGGCGTTGTTATTTGAGTTCTACATTGTTATATTTTCCACTTGACATAGGAAGTCAGGGCGGACAATGGAGGGATATATCTGTACATATGTGATGAAGAGTTAAATAAAGCAGTTGTAGTCATAATAATAATAATAATAATGAATTTGTCAAATTGCTTGCCCTACCAACCCATCATTCATCTCAATTCATACAAAATATGTGAGAACGGAAAAGGGTGGACGTGGACATGGATTGGATAAAGGAGAGACGGCAACACTTAATAATTCTCTCCTCAATTTCTTTTTTGAACTCGATATATAAGAGAAGAAAGAAGTGGTGTGGTTGAATAATGTGACAGACTAAATAATAATAATTGCTCTCCGTTAAATTAAAATGATTGCAAATTGTTCTCTCACTGTGTCACAGGTGAGGTGAGGTGAGGTGAGGTTCAACTTTGAAGAGAGAGAGAGAGAGAGATTTATATTTATCAAATTATTATTGTCATGTCTGACTCTGCTAGCATTGTTGTTTTTGGATTGGATGATGAGACATTGTTGAATAAGACTTTAATATTTTTTGAGGAGGAAGTCGTTCCATTATTCCGAATCAGTCAACCTGCATGTACGTGTGATGATGATGATGAGATTCATGAGTTGGGCAGGTTGTTACAGGCAGGGTGGGTGATGTGATGACATTTCAGAGTATAGTGACAATTGACAATCCAATCCAAAAATCCACTTGCTCTTCGAACCTGCATCAATGTCATGTTGTTGCATGACAATGAAAGAAAGCAATTTATAAGTGACTTTTCGTTAAGGGTGACAAGAAGAAGAAGGAGGGAGGAATGTTATGGTTGTGATTGACTTGTTCACTTTACTTTTGACCTGGCCAAGTGACCAGAGGGAAGTTTGTGGATTGGATTGAATTGCATTGGATTTCATCAAGTGTTTGCTTTTCCTTAAATTTAATCCACCTGCCCATTTGGTTTCTTTTTGGGTTGTTAGTTAGTACGTGATCTGATCTTGTTGTTGAATTGAATAGAAGGACATACATACATACACAGGGTTATTATTGTGATGGGTGTGCACACACCATATTCTCGGGCAGTTGGAGAGAGAGAGAGAGAGAGAAGTATGATGGATGAGGGAGGACAGGTTTAAGTGGACAGATTGTTGAAAGACTTATATTATATTTTCACATCAGACCAAATGATAGGATGATTGTATGTAGTCAGGTTGAATTTGAAAAATTATAACGGAGAAAATTAAATGTTAAAGAAATTCTGGGAAAAGGGAATTTAGTGGTAATTATGCATGTTTGAAATTTTGTATAAGCTAATTTATAGCATGTCTAAAATATGCTGCTGCTTTTACCCGCACTGCAAATCCAATAAGCTATATTGCTTTGTATGCATACACTTCTTCAAATTGTATGAATTGCATAACTTGTTTTTTTACAGGACGACTTTCACCCGAGCACGAAGTACCAGTTGTAGATACCACATCACCTCCTCCACAAGAGACGGGTTCTTCTCCTCAATCTGATGGTGCCGTACTCGGGGAGATCACACTGGAAGATGTAATTGGTAAGGAAAGATGATAAAGAAACTTTTTTTCTTGTATTACTAAAATATAGATAGTTGGTTAGTTAGTTAGTGGGTGGGTGGGTGTGGGTAGCTGGCATTTCATTGTTGGTGGTCATCTGGGTGATTGGGGTTGAGTTGAGTTGGTTCGTTCTTTCGTTTTGTGGTTGGTGTCAGATGAGTGATGATGCATGAATGATGCTGCGGTGCAGTGATTGACCCACGGAATCCTTCCCTGCGCGAATATCATGGTTTGACTGACTACTATCCAATCTTGAGGGCAAAGGCATGTAAGCTAGCGATGCATCACATCATCATGCTTCCATTGTTTCAATCGATTATCTATCTGTTTGTGGGAGCAGAGGATGAAGAGATGTTGACTGGGTTTGTTCCTTCATCGCATAATACGATACGATACACACGATACCAACTTTGATGCTGCCCTGTCTGTGCCGGTCTTGGTCGTCGTCGGTGTTAGCTGTTCTTCTTCTTCATCTTCTTCTTCTTCTTTGGCGATTTGGAGAGAGGATGACTTGCAAATTCTACAAGAAGAAGAAGAAATGGGCTCCTACCACGACGAACGAAACGACCACATCTTCTGCTTGTCTTGTCTTGTTCCTTCCATCCGCCCGCTGAACACTTCACACGACCCAGCAGGCGGTGAAATACCATCAGAAAAAGAAAGAGCAACCAACAACACATTGAAAATATAAGGCGATGCAATGTAAAATGCAACATTTTATTTTATTATTTCATTATTTCACTCCCAGTGTCTGTATATGTATGTGCGTCATTTATGATACGATGCATGGGAATCATTATCAAACTACTTGACTTCAAATATCAAATAACAAGGTTTGTATTTCCTTCATCCATCCAAGAGCTTCGAGAGGTTGTGGGGTTGTTTTTGAGCAGGGGTGGTTTTGTTGGTTGGTTGAGCTCTCACCCTTTCCCCAGCTATTTTTTATTATTTTTTACCCGGATGATGAATTCCCGGGATCGGGTAGATAGAAGAGAAGCACAAAGGCAGGTGATCCCTAGGGTGGATGCAGCCCCTAGATGAGTTGAGAGCTGTATTCTTCCAAAAATAATTAAAAAGAAGGATAGAAATAATTAATAATACTGGTATATCAGATATCTGAAGGTAGCTTATTTAATGTTCCGCCTTGCTCCTGAAAGAAATTTCAAGGCTTTCCCACAAAAGATTTTGTCCCTCAACCAGCAAGATGAAAGAATTGAGCAATAATGTAATTTTAGGAAACATTATTATCATTATTACTATTCGCATTCATTTTGTTTGCTCACTTGAATTGCATTGCATATTATAATTTGCAACAACAACGCGACGAATATATATAAAATGTATTTTTTACACAAGTAAAGTTTGTTAAAGTCTTGCCGAATTGTGGAGACCAGATTTGATTGGATGCCCAAGTTAGCCACCCCTCTGCGCTCACCCTCCATTGTGGAGGCAGTCATTGGAGGGATGGTGATGTGGGTTGGTAATGTTGGTGGTGGTGGTGGTTTTGGCCTCCAAAAGGTTTCTTTATTCCACGGTCGGTCGGTCTGTCGTCTTTTTCACCCCTCTCGCCGTATGATGGTATGATGATGATCATCAGCATCATAAAACGGTGCTCACTCAGCTTGGTTGCTTACTTATTTAGGGTTGGTTCAGTTCAGCCCTTCTTGCGCTGATCTGATGTGATGTTGTAAAAGGCAGACACACAATGGACAACCCCGTTGGGGATGCACTTGGGACTTTTAGTCTTCTCAAAGGAGCTGCATGCTTAATATACCTTACTTAGTCGATCTCCTCATTCTCATCTTGCGTCACAGTTAGTTAACAGAGTTGCGACTTTCAGCTTGATATCAGAAACTTGAAATGTGATAGCAGTTTAAATTTTTTTAAAGTGTCCATAACTTCGGGAAGAGTCTTTATTTCAAGTATTAATAAGTGCCCTTATTTGTGTTGTTAATTATTGTACTAGTGTGTGCTAATGCATGTAAGAATGCATACTACATTTTTGTGACCCCACACAATAAGCAAGCTTGCAGCAACAAGTGGAGTGGACCCTGTGTGGTTTAGTGTGCTGTGGTGTGTGCTTCTTTATACTGCCTCAAGAAGCAGCTTCTCAATTAGCTCTTTTCATCCCAATACTGAATCATTAAAGTATTATTTGCACTGCTAATTGCCTAAACAAGTGTGTGATTGTTGTTATGAAAAAGTAAGTGTGTAAGGAATATTATACAAACCAGACGACGATGGACACGGGATGACTTGGCGAAATCTTTTTGCAATAATAAAACTACTAAACTAGTAGTGGTGGATTGGCATAATCATGTCGAATATAATACTAAATTTTCTGTGTTTTAAATAGTTGGTTCAGAATTAGCATTGTAATTTTCAATAATTTTCCCGGTATTTTGTGGGTGATGGTAGTGCTACTACAGTTAGTGGTGTTGGTATTGTGGGTGTGCCTGCCTGCTTACCTGTGATTTTTAAGTGATAGTCGTTGTGTGATTATTCTTGGCAAATAGTTGATCCAAAGTGAAGGGGTTCTTTACAATTGGGTAAATTTTAAATATTAGTAAAACTATACATACTTGAAAATTTAGGGTCTCTCTTTAAATTCATGAAATGTTAGTCATGATTTGAATATGTATATGCGCGTAGTGGGAGAAAGATGGAGAAAGAAGATTAATACAAATCTTATTCGGTGGGACAATGGCAGTGTCATTTCATTTGCATGTCATCATCATCCACTAAAGTGATATTGCATAGGATCGTTTATAATGAATGGACAATGAAGCAAAGAATGTGATAAAGATGCGATAACATGTCATTCAGCCTGTCAAAATATATTCAACTTTCTTGACTTGTGTTAAGGAAATGTGTATGTCCCTGTCCCACACACCCACCCAATACAGTAGTTGGTTGATGAAATAAGATCGGCATAATAAATACATATGCAGTAGTAGGCAGCCGAAGAAGGGTTAGGTTTAATTTTTTAATCTCTTTCAAAAATCAGAGGGCATCAAAATTCAGGTCTCGTGAGCACTCAAATATGGATTAGTTTTAGTTTTAGTGTGGCCCTTCTACTTATTCACCTTTCAACTCCTTCTTCGTCCATGTCCAACAATGATGTCACACCAACAACCACTTTGTTTCGTTCTTTCTTTCTTTACAACTGACTCGGCCATAATTTATTATTATTTTATGGTTGCAGTTGTACGAATAGTAGAGGAAAGGAAACGATGAATAATAAATAAATTTGAGTGGTTTTGATTTTTGACGTAATCTTCCTCATCTTTCTCATTGTCCATTGTCAGCTGCCAACTCAAAATTTTGAAACAGAGAGAAGAGACACACACACCGGCCATTTTGCATTCGATTGATATAAAACTAAAATTTGAGATAATGTAAATCAAAATAGGGAGACTGGATTGAATTTGTATATGATTGTCATAATCGTTGGTTGTTGTAGGCTGTCACATCACAGATATTAAGAAATTACAAAAAATAGTCCTCCCACGAAAAAATGGAGTGGGTTGTTGTGGGTTAACCTTCTTCTCATGAAGATGTTATAATTTAGAATTAGTTGATGATGATGATGGTCGAATAGAATAGAATTGAATCGAATCAAACGAATGAATTGATTATTATTATATTATTGCATGTCCTCTCCTGTCCACCCGAAAAAGAGGGTGTCTCTCTCTCTCTCTCTCTCTCTCTATTGAAGAAGAGAATAGGTATTAATTGTATGATGTATGTTTCAGATGACTGGCTTGAGACTGACAGTGGAGTCGTTGATTTTTTGGATTCTCCGACCGCTTTATCCGAAGAAAGGGCTACCTTTGACTTTGACAGTATCCCGTCATTAAGCTCTGTGGAATCATCTGTAAGTTAAAAATTCCTGGATAGAGAGGAAGAAAGAGAGAAAGAGATGAACGAAAAAAGAAAGTCTTTTATAGAATTTTATTACGTTTTATTCTGAAATTATTAGGTTTTCTTCTTCTTTTTTGTTATGTAGGATTCTATCGAGTTGGAATTTGATGGTGATCAAGCACCTCCTTCTCCGAATAATAGGGCAGAAGACGAAGAAGAAATAGAAATGATTCAAGCTGCCCCCACTACTCTTCATAATGCAAGACCAGCTCATCCCCATCCTCATCCAGTGCAACCGAGGGGGTATCAGGTGAGATAAATTGTTAATTAATGCTTTTTTAAATCTATGTGGATTCCATATTTATTGCGAATATTACACTTGAATTGACTTTATACTCAAGCACAATCCACCTTATTACTTATTCTCATCAGTAAATATTCAAGCAACCAACCAACAACCACCTTGCTTATACACATATACATTCTTGTATTGTATTGTGGGATGGAAACCGCTTGTTGACGAATGTTTACTTTAAGTGTTTGCTTTTAAAAGTCTCTGGTCGTTGATTTAAGATTTTTCTATCCATCTTCACTCACTCACTCACTCACGAGGAGGAGGAGGATTGTCAACAAGACCTAACAATGACAAGGAATCCTTCTTCTTCTTCTTCCTCATAATTTTATTTGCTTTGGCTTAATGCTCTTTTCTACTTATTCTTACTCCCAAGCCAAACCATGCTCGCTGCATTGCAAATAATGTAAACAGAAGAAAGAGAGACAGACAAGTTAAGTCACAATTAACATAACATTGCAATTGCATACATACATATTTAATTGCAAACATTATTTATTATTTTAAAGATATATTTAACTTCAAGAACAAAGTTTAGCAAGGGATCGCCTCATTCTCATTTACATACAAAAAAAGGTCCCACACAATTGCTAGCAAATCAATCCAAGAGCATTCATCAAATTCAAATGAAATCGATGTTCTGTAATTTGCAAGGTTTATGTTTGTAATGAATTGAATTGATTGAAAAAAATGAATGCTGAATGAATAAATAGCATGGTCGGTTGAAATAATATATAGGTATAAATCGCGTCTTAAATTAGGTGTCAATGTTGTTGTAGCATGAATAATGCTTTATTTGTTTCGGTTGTGTGTTGTGAGTGATCCAGTTTTGCTGATTCATTACATTATTCCATGCATTCGAATTGAACATACACATAAAAATATTTGACTGAAAAAAGAAAAGACTACTTTCTTTTGTTTGCGAGTGAGTGAGTGGAACAATTTTAATTCATGTACGTGTCAATCTAATCTGTTAATGTCTTTCTTTTTTCTTCGCTTTTTGAGATGTTTTGGTAATTAAGTTTAAAAAGTGGTCTAGAAAATGTGTAATAAGCATTCAAAACTACAATATTTTCTGTTAAGGGAATAAGATTTCTGCAATTATTATTATTTTAAGGTGGTTTAGTTGATTGAGTTGACACTGGAATGCTCTCTGGTCTTGTAAGGTGAAGTGAAGTTGAGATGATGCAAAGGGTCACATCACTCGCATGTAAAAGACCAAAATGTCAAAATAAACTTGGCATTTGACTAATTTTGACAAGTGTCAATAGCCTAACACCCCATCCATTAAGAAAACAGGCATGTTGTTGGGATGGATCTTTTCTTCTGCAAAGAATTGAGATTGTCGATTTATCTGCATACATACATACATACATAAGCATGTATACATTAAGCTTGAGTTTAAGAAGAATTCGGGACAGAAAGCACACACACCACTTGACTTATTGGTCGACTAAAAGAAAAGGATGATGGAATGAGTGACATGTGTACTTGTAGCCTTGTTTGATGGATGGATGGCTTACAAAAAAGTCTCATTTTAATTATTCTTACATTTTTGCATGAAATAATTCCATGAATTTAATTTTTCTTGTAAAGTTATCCTTCTTTTTATGACAATTTTTCCAAGTCGGGTTTGATTAAATGGATGTAGTACATAGAATAGAATATTGTGCATGATTATGTCATGGCTATGATAAGATAGATACATATTTAATTTAAGGAGGAAGGGTATTTTTGGTATTTTCATTTTTAAAAGGAAAGACGAAAGAGAGAGAGAGAGACACGATGAAGCATTTAAGTTGTACATAAGTCCATCAAGCCACCTGTTCTCCAATCTTCTTTTACAAAAGAGATGGACAGCTTGCTTACTTGTGATGATGGTGGCAGTGATGGTTGGTTCTTCCTCTCATCCTTCTTTTCTCACCTTCATCTTCTCATTCTTATAGTTATCTGTGTAGGTATTACCTGTCTCATCATAATATACCATCAATGTGTATAAGCGTAATAATATGTAATAAGAGAGGCGAGATGAGATTCATCCTCACATGCAGAGAACACCAGACTGATTGTTGTCCATGTCGTTGTCGTCGTCACTTGGGTGGTGTGGTGGTCTGGGGATTCCATGTGAGAGATGAGATGTGTGATCACTGGATCTGTGTGCTCATCATTATCGTCATTCATGATATATAAATACCTTGAAGGTATCTCATCTCATCTCATCTCTGCTTAAAACAGGAGCTACACTGCGACATGCTTTTAGATTCTACATATTTAACGCCTTGTGATCATCGTAGCACCCGCAGTTAGTGTTGAGATTGGAACGGTTTGTGTCCAGTAAAAATTAGTTGGTTAGGGTGTATAGTGATGTGGTTAATTATGGAAGAGGATAAGTATGACTGATAAGTGATCTTATTACTATTCTGTGATTTTTGGTGACCTGCTGACCTACTATTACTATATTCCACCTGCGGTGAAGCGTGGTTGGTGGGTGTGTATTGTATTTTGTGGTTTGCTTATGGTTATGGTGAAGTGAAAAGGTGACATCGTGGATGAGAAATTATTATTCACCGGTACTGGAAGACCTTAATGGTAGGTACTAATGCATGCATTTGGTTGTGGTTAAGAGTCAGTAGGAGACGGACGAACGCAACGTAGGAAAGGTTGAGAATTCAGTCCAAGGCGAAGTCTTCTTCCATGTAACCCTTTATTTAATTCATAAAATTTTGCTGTTTCTGCAATATTTCCAGTCCAGTCCAGTCGTGGTCTTGGATAAATGATGTGTTTGCAATGCAATGGTGAGGGTAGATACATATGTATGGATGAAGGAGTTTGAAGGATTTATGTCAGTGAAGAAAAGATATGAAAGATATTATTATAGAAAAGAAGGGAAGAGATGATTAATGTAGAATGTTAACATTCATAAATGTTTACAATTAGTGTGTGCATGTGTTGTACAAAGGAAAACCATTAGTGAACTTCTTCTTCGGCAAGCAAAGGAGAAGCTGGCTGTACCATAGTCAGTTCTTAAGAATGGGTACAAGTCAAGTCAGCCACATTATGTGTTATTATGGGCGACAATAATAAGGTGCTTCTCACACAATGGGAAGGTGAGTGAAGTGAGGTGACCCGCAGTTAAAAGTCACCTCTTCTAATCCAGGACAAGATATATTATTAACAAGACGTTTTGAAGCGTACTTCAATAAATTGGTTCAAAAATCACCTTTTTTGGTCCAAATCCATAACTTTCTCACTTTTAAAAAATCGGCTCAAATTAATTGGATTGAATTACTTTTACTTCACTTACCTCACCTCATAAAATTCCAATAATAATGCAGTGACACACTCTGTCATTAAATTTCATACCGACTGGACTGAAAGTATCTTACTTCTTTTTTTTTGAGGAAAGTAAATATCTTCGGTATGCATTTAGACCACTATGTATTTGTTCTTTTTAAACAGTATTCACATTCACCTGACTCTGATATCTGACTGCTTAGATTGGAGTGACGGGAGAGCCTCCTTTGAATTGAATGCCAGATTTAATTTGAGGCTTCTTCGGAACAAAAAGAAGGGATTATAATAATAATAATAATAATAATAATAGTAATGTGATGAAGGTGGTAGTGATGATGAGGAGAAGACGAAGGGAAAAAATGCATACCAATGATGATGATGGCCATTCCTTCCGTTAATATTTATTTCATTCATCAAATACTGAATCCTTCAGCAGTCCATATTATTATTATTGCTTGATGTGATAAGTTAAAAATAAAGCAGAATCAAATCTATAATAATGTTTATTTATTGTTTTTCCATCCATCTAAAGCGATAAAAATAAGCATACCTACATGCAAATAATCATCTAGTTTGACAATTTCAATTGATAAATTAGCAAATGATGATAAATGTCAATATAATACAATATAGTGAAATAATTAATAATCCCTTATTTTGCACACCACATGATGAATGACAAAGTGGTGATCATGTCGCACAGTTGTCGTCGGTGGAGTGACCATCATCACCATAATTATCATTAGTGACGTTATTTATGTTACGTTACATTGATCAGGTTTGCTTATAGTAAATTTTGATGGATATGTAAACCCATAAGATTGACTGACTGCATCCATCCATCCAATTTCTCTAACGAGCCATTCAAAAGAATCAATTCCTCGTCATCTTCATTCGATAATAATAATAATGAATGCCAACTGCATGAAATTGATGATCGCTTATTTATTATTCCGCAGCAGATTTCATTTCGCAATAATAAATCTGCGGCTTTCTTTTTTCTCTTGGCGTGATTTATTTTAGATGATGATTGATTGGTTATTGCGTGCTTTGATTTGCATTTTACATTTTTAAAGAAATAGATGATTGGTGCAAAAAAAAATGGAAATTAGTCTAGTTTCTGCTTTCTCCTTTTCATGCACGCCTTTGTTTTTTTGTAGGTGTAATATTTATTAATTGCGTTATTATTCGCAATATTTTTGCAAATGTGTTAATATCGGATTTGTTTGTTTGTTTAGGTTCATGCCCGAATGCCTGGTCTTCTTCGCGGGGGTAGTAGTATGGACCAGCGGTGGAATGATGTGATGACCTTCCTCCATCAAGGTAATGGACTGCATGGTGATGGAAGTGGGGGACCACTTCCCCTCGGTCACACCTTTGGTTCTCATCTACACCATCACGGCGCACCGTTACATCATCATCATCATCACCACCACTTCTCTGCCCCACCTCCTACAGCGCCCTATAATACGGACGCGGCCAGGAGTGTTCTCCTCCAAAATGCGACATTGCCCCCACCCGATGTAACCTCGCCGTATGCAAGTGTTAGCATGGGTAAGGAATATTCTGTATTTTGTATAGTATATGTCATTTTTTAGACGTTCCATTTTCATAGTCTTCCACTTTTAGAAAAAGTGAAGGAAAAGGGGAACCATGTTGGGGTGTCTGAATAACAATGCAGTTTGTAACCCCATCTCCTCGGTTGCAGGATTCATTCTGTTATAGCATCTATTTATTGGATCAATGTTGTTTGTTGGTCTGTGGGATAAAATATATAATGAATAAAAAATGGTATGGAATGAAACTGAGGGAGCAGGGAAATAAATAAATAAATTCACGACCAATGGAATGACCGTCCGTCCGTCCATGATTGAGAACTACGGGAGCTTTTTAGTTTTATATTCTTTCTTTCTACTAGATGGATGGATGGATTGGATCGGATTTGGTTTGAGATTAATGGCTTAGTTCTTCACTCTCTCCACACAGGAGGGTAGGTATCAATCATTACTACTATTATATAATGAATAACGATCCCTTTGGTGCTATATATGGCGTGGTGGGATGGAGGGGACGGTTAAAAAAAGAATAAGGCCCATGAAATGCACTCATTCAAATTCTTATCATCTCAAGTAAAGAGGGAGGACGCCTACGGTTTCTGATACATCTGCTCCCTCCCGGACGGATAGGATAGGATATATTGTTAAAAAAGAGAGAGAGAGGGTTGTGAAAAATAATGCAATGGTGGCTCATGGATTATCAAAAGTGTATAATTCAGCATTTATTGAGAAGAGTCAGGTATCGTATCCGCTACAACTTGATGCTGCTATATATTTTATAATCTGAATAATAATAGACTGGTTGAAGTGGATCATGCGAATCAGATCTGCGTCCTCCATCGCGATATACATACTTTAGACAGTCACTATCGCGATTGATGGTGTTGTCGCTGCCGCCGCCGCACTCATTCGTACAATATACTACACAACGTAACGTAACGTATACATAATAATCCTAATCGATTGGTTCCGCATGGGTGCATAGTTTGGAACAAAGAGTTGCGTTTGGCACATTTCCGATAGTCACTTTTTAAACATTCCTTTTGAGGGGTGGGTTCCATCCATCAAGTACTGCTGCTGGTGATGGTGGTGTTGGTTGGGGCGATGAAAATGTTGTTGGACTTTGATGTGACACGGTTGAAAGAGCTGCTCAGTCTCGTGTCATGTCATGTCTGTCTACCCTTTCATTCCTAAAATAAAATCCTGTTCCACTCCATTGATCTCATCTCAGTAGTAGAGATACGTAGATATAGAGAGAAAAGTCCTATAACTAAATCCTTGGATGGAAAAAATTTGAATAGGAAAATAGAAGACAAGGGCTAAAAAATTAAATTAATGCATGAAATGAAACATTGACTATGATTCGATCTAGTCTACTTGCTCCCTTATTATTTTGAGAGCCTTTTATGCTTAGCTTATCCATCGTTGTTGTAGGAATGAGTCACACTGAATAAGTAATACCTATGTATCATTTAAAAAATCATGCATTAATGAAATTTGTAGCGTTAAGTTTGTAAATTTAAACGATTTGATTTTTGTTTGAAAAGTATTTGTTTTTTATCTGATTCTCAGGTCCTCCTCCCAACATTGGGTCAGCCGTGGCATCCTCCATGCATCTTACCAACAGCAGCGACCCCATGATTGATCCTAGCGTTCATTATAAAATGATTGAACAGTCCCACGACATGATTTACTATCCGGTAAGAAAGAAGATTAAGACGTAAAATGAGAAATATTAATTATTTAAAGTTTCATTTTAGCTTAGGGATTCCCTACCCCACATTTTAATCCATGCCAAATTTAGTATAACGAACAATCAGTTTTCCTAAGGGAGAAATATTTAATTATTTGTTTGTTAGTTTTTGGTGGTCCAGTCTGATCTGGTGTGTTCGTTCGTTCACTAATTGGCTTTAGTTGTATTTAAGTAGAATTGCAAAAAAAAATGTTTACACAAACAGTATCTCCCTCTCCTCGTATGTATAATGATGATGATGATTATCTTTGTATTCTTCATAATTCGCAATATTCGTCTTGTTGCTGTCCATTCCACAATTATTAATTCCGTCTTAAAAAAGAAAGAAATGAGCAAGTGGGGGTGGGTAAAAAACGCAACTCGTGACAGAGCGATGATGGACAATGCAACATATAGCGATGCGAGAGTAGTTTGTTATATTATGATGATGATAAGGTGTCACTGGGAATTGGGGAACTGGACTAATGAGCTAGACCAGCTAGGAATATTTGAATGTGTATACATATTATATTAAGTATCTGTAATTTTGCATTATTATTATATTTATTTTATGTATTTGATTTTAACAGAATACTACAAACAATGCGGAGATGAGCAATCAGTCCAACAACACCGATGGGCTCTTTTCAACAGTCGAGGATGAATTGCAATTCATTGAAATGAATGAAGGTCGGTTTCTTCTGTGTAGTAATAATTGTCAATTTCTTCTTCTTTGAGCTAGACTGCGGAGTCCAGTTTAGTCCAGACTGCTATTATAAATAATCAGTATTAGACGATTAGCGCAAGATATAAGGAACAACAAAATATTAAATGAGAGAGAGAGATGTGTGAATTTGAGAAGCAATTAATTTAAGAAGTAGAAGACGAAGAAGATTGCGTAATTGTCATTGGATTGGGATAAGCTTGTAGTAGTTTGACTGCTGCTGTAATGAATTGAATGCCATTTTTAAGTTGAGAATCTTCTCGTGTGAGAAGCAAAAGTCTTCAGCCAGGCAGTGAACAATCAGCATTGTTGTTTTTTCTGTAGCCCACTGGCCATTGATCACTTGAAGCATTCTTCTTCGTCTTCTTCTTCTCGCGAGTAAATTACTGAAGGTTTTTCCGTACCATGAGTGACGAATTATGTATTAGCAGGCAGGCAGGCAGAGGACAAGAAATGCCAGAAAAAATAATGGTTGCAGACTTATTTGCTTAGTTTAAATTAGGATGAGCAGTTTTTTTTTTAATGTTAGGGATATTGCAATTGCAAATTTTATGAGAAAATTGCGATGGCTTAAATTTGAATTTCTTTTTTTATTATTAAGCAATAGTAATTGTACATTAAATTAAAATAAATAATAAGAAGTAATATTAATGGTGGTATTGTTTTATTGGGTATAAACAGGGTTACTGCACATGCGGATGTTGGATTATGGGGTTGGAGCGTCAATTTCTAACTCTTTAGAAGGAGCTGCCTCCCTTCCACATGGACCTCAGCAAAATCTTCCGAATGGTTGTTCTTCCATTGCAATGACTTCGGCGGAAGATAGATTAGAGGCTTCGAGTGATAGTGCAGTTAGTTCCATGGGTTCTGAACGTGTTCCTCCAATGACTGACCCCTCCGATAGTGAATGGGTTGACCCTGATTCTCATCCTCACAGCTCGCATGACTCTTCTCCGTATTCTCTGGATTATCCTGGGTAAGAAAATTAATAATGGTAATAATCATTTAAGAAGTAAAAGATTGTAAAGTATGTATTTATTGTCAATTTCTTTAGGGGAAAAGGTCGAGGTTACGAGTACTATGGGAAGGATCGAGTCCCCGTGGCACAAAAGAAGCATCATATGTTTGGAAAACGTTTCCAACAAGAACAAGGACCCTACGTGCTACCTCCACATCATAGTTCGCTCCCATTACCATACCCGTCTGCAAGTGGACTCCATTCCTCATCTAATCTTGATTCTATGGATTTGAAGTATGGTTGTGGAGTTGAATTTGCAAGACACCAAAATGGTTAGAATAAAATCTTATGATTTGAATAAATTAAATTAACGCATAGATTGCATAAGTTACTAAATTATCTCAATTTGATTGCAGATCTTCGCAATGGGGGATTAGGTTTAGACCCGGTTCATAACAATCACACCTATTCACTTCCTCCAAGCCATGCGGATAATAATAATCCGTTGTCCACCTTCAAAGCACCGAAACCTCCAATGAAAGATAAATCATCAAAAAGTAAGTTAATACAATTTCCAAGTGACATTATATCCTGTCTATACTGCTCAGCTGCTAGCTCTCTTGTTAATTAATTAATAATTGTAGTTATTGCATGGCAGTTGAGTAGATTGAAGTTGGAGACTGCTTAATAATAATTTGTATAGAGATCTAATTTTCTTTTCTTGTAATTAACTCCATTAGTGAGTGAAGACTTGGATCGCTTTGCAGAGGATTCCTTATCACGTGATGATAAAAGAGCGAGAGCCATGAACCTTCCCATTACCACAGAGGACATAATAAATTTACCCATGGACGAGTTTAATGAACGACTTTCCAAGTTTGACCTTTCTGAACCACAGTTATCCCTGATAAGAGATATTCGACGCAGGGGTAAAAATAAGGTAAGGGTTTTTAAAGAATATCAGTTGTAATTTCCGTTAAAGTGCTACTTATAGTACAGTTTGTTAATCTATGATTATTTTTTAAATGTACAGGTTGCTGCACAAAATTGTCGGAAAAGAAAACTAGACCAAATAATGCAACTCGCAGATGAAGTACAAAGGATTCGTGAGAGAAAGCAGAGTCTGCTCAGGGAACAACAAGAACTCGGCGCTAGACGTCATGATCTCAAGGAACGGTATCAACTCTTGTACCGTCATGTTTTCCATGTATGTCTTTCATCGACTTACTGTTAAAATTTCAAATACGTAATTATGGTCAATTATTATAAACTTATTTAAAATTTGTTCCATCCCGCAGGCACTGAGAGATCCAGACGGTAATCCATACAGCATGTACGAATACAACTTAGCCCAAGCAGCGGATGGCAGCATCGTCATGGAGCGAGCGAGATCCAGTCACCCATCCACAAGTGGAGACAATAATATCCCCTCTCGCCGTGATAAATCCAAAGATGACTACAGCAAGAAGACAGAATAAAATAATAGAATAATAATAATGTATAACGCGTGTGTGTGTGGGTGGAAGTACCCACCCACCCAGCCACCCAACCCAACATTATTCAAATCACTGTGATCTCGTACTACTACTTCAACTGAACTGAGCGAATATAAATCTCTACTAGTTTTAATTTAATGATAGAGTAAAAGGCTGAAAATAATAAGATTTTCACCCTTTTTCTCTTCTACCTAACAACAAGACGTATTACTTCTCCTAGTTATGAAATGCATAATTAATAGCTGCTGCTCATCCACTCATCATTATCATAATCACATTACTTTGTTGATAACTATAATAATTTTATAGTTAGTTGTTGTTATTTGTTACTTTATTTACACTCCGTGCACAAATTTAAATCTGCTCGGTTGTGATTTATGTATTTAAAAAAACAGGTTTTTGTAGGGTTCTTCTCGTTTCACGCATTGTTTCAATTTTAAACTAAAAACAAATTACAATTATATTAATATTATAAATGTACTACTAAATGTACTTAATGTCCATTAGTCAGGAGGAATATATTTCAGGTTTAGTTCTCCAGAATGAGATATTATTAATTAACTGATTAATTAATTAATTACAAAGCCTATTTGCTTTAAAACTAAGAGTTGTTGTACCCAGTAAGAAAGCAAAGTGAGATGTCTATAATCTAACCTAACGT
This sequence comes from Folsomia fimetaria, assembly GCA_034695645.1. NCBI lineage: Eukaryota > Metazoa > Arthropoda > Collembola > Entomobryomorpha > Isotomidae > Folsomia > Folsomia fimetaria. The sequence goes on along the minus strand of JAQFZJ010000206.1, from coordinate 25,981 downwards.
TTCCGGTTGTTATCGACTCTCGCTTTCGTATGTACCTCACTTAATTATTATTATCTGATAATTATTATTATCATTTTAACTATTATTATTATTATTATTATTATTATATTATCAATTATTATTATTACAGCGATAAATGTAATAATGCTTATTATATATCAACCACCAAACCACTCCAAAAAACAAGAATAATAGTTATTGTTATAAGATGATGAGTGCGTGCAATTAATGTTTTCAAACTTTTTTTGTCTTTTATTCCTCGCTAACACGACACGAATCCTTGTAAAAATGATACAATGTGGATGAATGGTCAAAGGTCAAACCAGATCCTTCTTATTCTCCCTCCAAAGTTTGGAGTCCAAACTAATGGTAGTATAGTTAGTAGTGGTAAAATAAATAGACAAGCCATGCACCATGATGTTTTTAAATTGTTGATTTTTTTGAATTCCCCATGAATGAAGAAATAATAATAATAAAAAAGAAGTTGTTATTTGAAATGCTACTTTAATTGGCAAATTCATTGCTAAAAAAATTAATTTCTAAAATTTCATGAAAATGAAGTTTTGCATGCAAAAAAGTAGCATGTAGCATAGTTTGCATTTGTGTTGTGCAGAATGAGGCAGCAGCAGGTCGGAGCGAGCGGGTTGGGCTGTTTTACGCAACTCAACACAACAACTGACTTGAACTGAACTCCTCACCAACAAGCAGAGAAGAAGAAGAGCAACCAATATTATTATCAGTATCAACATCAACAAAACAATACGGGATCATTCATCCTTCTAAAAAAGAGCAAATATAGTAGCATTCTTTGTCAAGTGGAGTGGAATTTTGGTCAAATACAGAAATCATTACCTCATCATCGCAGATAAGGGACAAGAGAAGAATGCGCAGCTGGAGTCCGTGGATGGAGGAGACTTGAAGAGAAGAAGAAGGAATGAACCTTAATACCTCCTTCATCGTCCATCGTAGAAACAACAACAAAGCTACCTTCTTCGTCATCTTCCTTGAAGTAGAGTCAGAGTGGGTGGAGTGACATCATCGTCATCATCAGATCAGGAGGATTATAGTTGTCAATTACATACATTACCTCATCAAATAATGAAACATTCACAGTACAGCGTACAGGTGAGTTTGATTGGGTGGTTTAGTTTTGTATGATGATTTTGATGGAATGTATATATTATTGTTTTGCTATTGCAGAGGACTCGGGGTTGTTTGGAGGAAGAGTCACTTATCAACCAAAAATTACCCAAAGAATTACTTCTCCGGATATTCTCCTTTTTGGACATTATCTCACTTTGTCGATGTGCCCAAGTGTCCAAATCCTGGAATCTTCTTGCCCTCGATGGGTCCAATTGGCAGAAGATTGACCTTTTCAACTTCCAAACGGATATTGAGGTTGGATATTATTGTCTGTTATCTTGAAATGCATGATTATAATGATAAATGATAATTAATATACAGGGTGTCGTCGTGGAAAATATTGCGCGGAGATCGGGTGGATTTCTTAAGAAGCTTAGTCTTCGTGGGTGTCAAAGTGTGGGGGACAATGCTCTTAAAACATTTGCACAGCAGTGCCATAATATTGAAGAGTTGAATTTGGAAGAGTGCAAACAAGTTACGGATGCGTGAGTGGAATAAAAATTGTTAATCGGTTGAATATTATCGATTTTATGGTTTGGTTTAACTGATTGATTGATTGATTTTAGAACGTGTTTGAGCCTTAGTCGAAATGGAAGAAAACTTCAACGCTTAGAACTCGCCTCCTGTTCCAATATTACGGATGAATCTTTAAAAGCATTGGCGGAGGGGTGTGCAAATCTTGTCCACATTAATATTTCTTGGTGTGACAACATTACAGAAAAAGGAGTAGCTGCCCTGGCCCGTGGTTGTAACAAACTCAGAAGTTTTGTTGCGAAAGGAAGATTATTTGTTGACAATGAATCTGTTATTCATCTGGCGGATTTTTGTCCACTTTTAGAAGTTCTCAACTTTAATGGAGCAACTGTAAGATGGTTTCCTTTAAAAAAATATTATTTGCTGAAATTGACTGTACATAATTTTTGCTTGTATACAGTCCATAACTGATGACGCTGTTCAAAGGCTTGCCCAAAATTGCCCCAACATTCATTATCTGTGTGTATCTGGATGTGCTAATCTTACGGATACCGCACTCATGGCATTGGCTCAGCATTGCCATAAATTGAGCACTTTTGAAGCAGCTGGATGTTCACAGTTTACGGATGGTGGATTTCAAGCTTTGGCCAGGGTAAGAGCAAGCAAGGGACATAAAAAGCAGAAATTTGATGAAATTGATACGAGATCATTTTTAGAACTGCCATTATTTGGAAAAAATGGATCTGGAGGATTGTGTTTTAATCACAGACAACACTTTAACTTATCTCGCGGCTGGGTGTCCGCGACTGGAACAATTGGTACTAAATTTAATTTAATTTTATCGCATTTCTTAAAAATGAGACATTCACCTTATTGTTCATGACCTTTGTTTTTGTAGACTCTATCACATTGCGAACTGATAACGGATGATGGTATTCGCCAACTTGGAATGGCACCCTGTTCCGCTGAACATTTAACAATTCTGGAGCTAGATAACTGTCCTTTAATCACGGATGCCTCGCTGGAGCACCTTGTGTCCTGCCATAATTTACAGCGAATCGAATTGTACGACTGTCAACTGATTACACGTGCTGGAATTCGTCGACTTCGGGTAAATCAAAAGTTTATACTCTTATAACATCAAAATATGCATTTCTTAAAACACATTTAATTATTATTATGATTTCCAGAATCATTTGCCAAACATACGGGTTCACGCCTATTTTGCTCCAATGACCCCACCACCCCCAGATGGAGGAGCTCGCCAACGATATTGCCGATGTTGCGTGATATTGTGAGCAAGCAGTTCTTCCATCCAACTTACAAAAAAAAACGAAGAGAAAAAGAATTCGCAAGATTTGATCACTACATGATGATTTATTCAGAAATTTATTACACTACTCCTATCTCCAATACTAAATCGGCAGCCTTACTTGTGACATATTGTAAAAGATAGAACAAGTCCTCCACTCCACTGCAAACACTCTACAAAATTCACTTTTATATGAACGAGATAATAATGATACTATAGGTGCCCTTTTACAATCAAGAAAAAAAGTACAATGGCAATGTGTGGAGGCATGCATGCATGCTTTTTATTGCATTTGTAAACAAGAATGAATTATTAGGATGCGTATGTATGGCTGAGAAAACCATTTAAAAATTTCAATTTCTTTAATTTTCTATTCAAAGATACTTTGAGGCTATAGTAATTGTTTAGTTTGTATGTATAATGATTGAGTGTTATTAATTAATTAATTAGTCATAAGTTTAATATGCCTTGAATATTAATTCTGAGTGCTATTTCCAAACAATCCTATCTCAAAGAATGTGTTTGTATATTTAACCGGTACTGTAACGTAAATATAAAAATCTTCCCTGCTGCTTATACCCTGTGATTCCTACATCGGTTCCGTGTGTCCTCAAACCAAAGTTTTTACAAGAATACAATACACGCACATTATTATTACATTATATACTTAACTTAAGTATGATATGATGATAATGAACAATATTCCAAAGTGGTAGTGTTGTCTTGCGTTTTACTATTATTATGATTATTATATTGTAATTTGAGTCCAGTCAAACCTAACCTTGTAAAGTCACGCTTAATTATTCACGTTTTACAAAATTTCCAGTCCAGTAAGAGTAAAAAAACTGTTTTTGTGAATTATTCACAACTTTTTAGTGACCTTAAATGATCGAGATTTTGATTGATGGCTGGTAAAATTAAATTAGTTAACTAATTAAGATTTCTAATGAGTTATTGGAAGGACGAATGAAGGGTGTGTTTTTGTAACTGGGAACCTCATCCATAATCTTTACAAATTTCTACATGGGCAGTTTGTAATTATTTATAATTTAGGATGGGTATGTATTTATGGGCGTCCTTCTCGTTTGACAATTTTTCCGACCAAAAAAACAAACCGCTGCTATTATTACATACATTATATCTACCTAAAAGTGTGCTACCTATATTCAATCTGAATTGAGTGAGATAATTATAACTCTTAATTAATTAAGTATAATTAAATTATTTCGATACTTAAGTAATGCGGTAGGTAGGTAGCCTAGCCATAGAATTACATACATACATACAATCGTTCGCATTCGCAGTTATTTAATTATTATTATTATTACTTTGAAGATCTGTAACTTTATTTGTATTTGTACAGCGGTAGTACATTTTACGCCTTCATCGCATTCTTCTTCTTCTTCGTTCGTTTTGATTGTAATTATTATTAATTGCTTAATTGTGAGTGAAGCTATACATACGTCATGTGCACCATGTGTGCAAAAAAAACAAACTGGAAATTTTAAAAGATTTGTATAATGTAATTATTAGTAACTGGGTGGGGGATTAAGTTAATCAAGAAGTGGATCGAGATTGTTAATTAATTAGAAAAGGAAAGGGTGAAAATTGTTACATTATTATTACATTTGCATACGACTATATTACATACCATACCTCGATCTGTGTACCCATACCTCTATATTTATACGACGAGACGATCAAGAAAATAATGATTATGTAACTTTTGTAGGTATGACATGACATGGAAATATTAAATTATAGTATGTTGTTGCTGCTGCGCTGCTACATATTGACGAATTTCAATCAATGTTGTTTGTTACGCTAATAATGATAATAAATATGATGATTGATAATGCTACTATACTCGTCAATATTGATGATGATGTTTGTTGATTAATAACTTTTGTCGTAATAAAGATTACATTAAAAATTTCGGGTTGTTTATTTTCTTGTATTATTTTCTTTCCCCATGCAATACAAGGATAAAATTTGTTCTTCATTCATGTTGTATAACACAATACTGTGGTGGTGGCTAGGATGAGATATTTCGTAATAAATAAATATTAAATAATTATTATTTGATAACGATTTCTGGTTTGGTTTGGTTGATGGATGTTTTTTTTGTTGAGCAGGATATATTTGGATGGAGCGAGATTGGAGATGGATCCGGTTCTTTTTTCATCATGAATTGTACTAATAATATAAATATCTAGGCGTAGTCTCCATCCAGACTGAACAAAGTTAAGTTTAGGGGTGACCAGTACAAACCGGAGTTGCGGTAAACGAGTGACCAGACGTAGGGAATGAAAAAGTTTTCAGGTTGATCTTCTTCCACATAGCGAAATTTTAGATCTGGGAATTTCTGGAGAGAGAAAAGAAAGTTATGTATTATTTTCATTGTTTGAGAAATGTGATGTTTTGATTTATTCTTACACGAAGAATATCAGGAGACCAGTGGCGAACGCCTTCTTCAATCCGTTGCATAACTTCCGATACCGCAAGCTCACTACTTTCCGGTCCGATTCGTTTCGTAAAATATCTTATTACCTGATATGAAATGGAATAGGAACTTATTTCTCTTTACTAGTTTAAAAAGTGTGTATATATTTCTTACAATGTCTAAATTGTAGACCAAATCTTGAGTGGCATCGTACGCTCGGAATGCATCAAAAATGTCCTTCTTGTACAGCAATGTGTAAACTAAATGACGATTTTGAGGTAATTGGTGGGTGAAAACTGAGTTCAGAATTTCCAACAGCATTCTGATTACTTCTTCCAATACGTTAATGTCTTGAACCTAGCACAAAGCGTATTATGTTGTGCAATAAAATTAATTAATGCTAAATATTAATAATACCATGTCACTGGTTTGTTCAGATTGGACAGCCCCATTTTCTTCCGTGCGTTTCTCTAAACCGTCAATCAGTTTTGTGTGACGTTTAGCCAGAGTTTCAAACACACTTATCAGCCTTTGAGATACGTATGGATGCAAGGAACGGAATTTGGATGACATGTTAGCCAAAGCAGCAAGACAATTCGTGTGAAGATATTTGTCTCGCATTTTCAGAATGTTATACTAAAGAAGAAAATAGATTCAATTAATGTAAACAATAAAATTTTTGCTTGACAAACCTCTTCAATTAAACCAATTTGATTAAATTACCTGAATTGTTCGAATAATGACCAGAATAATCAGACCACCGAGAGTGATGTCACTCACTTTTCGCTCGGTGTACCATAGCACCGCTTTCAGCATCTAAGAAACAAAATACAATATTAAACAATCAATAGCTTTCAAGCAATCAAGCTTTTACAAATTTAAAATCTTTGCTAAAATCTTTGTGTACTTACAACATCATGCACTTGCTGATTAAAGAGTTGATCTTCGCTTAAAATGAGCATGACGATAAGGCTCATGTAAATGTGGTACGACGTGCTGTTTGAAATATGAATAATCAAAATTTAATACCTATTATCTTATCGAATAATATAAAATGTGGAAAAATGAATATATACCCATTTTGAATTTCGTTGTATAAAGTCTGTAATATTGGGAGAACCTGGAGGAGAGGAAATTATGCCAACATTAATATTAATTTCAATAATAGTGTGCAAATTATCAATCCATTTCTTTCTTACCAGGAGTTCAATGTCCGTTCGAGCCATAATATACGACTTGAATGCACTGTAATTTAAATACTATACTAATACAGTCTACTTATTTAAATAAAATTAGAACAAGGCTTTTACCTGTTGCGATGAATCAGAAAATATAAGAGAAGCGTAGTTTCATCGCAACTCATGCGTTCGCAAATTGTCTCGTACAATTTGCAATAGCTGATTTTGAACAGGGGAGCTTCGACACAGTGTGAATCCTCTTCGACTATACAGATTCCATTTAAAAATTTATATTGGGGGAAAAGTTTTATTATAATTATTGCAGTGATAATTTCAGCTTACCAGCTTCATTGCCTGAAGTAATTAATGCTTCACGATAAGGATTTGAGAAGTTGCCCCCATCACCACTGGTACAGTGGTTTACTAAAACTAGAAGCAAGTAGAGGCTTTGATTTGCCAAATTGTGCTGTTTTAGTCCTTCCAATGCATCATCAGTTTTTCCAAGACCGACACCTTTTCGTAGCATATTCCAGATGCCACCTAAATAAAAATAATGCATTTAGGAGGGTGAATTAAAACTTTTAATTGAAAAGATAAACAATTATAATAATGATAATTCTTACTAGCAACTCCAATAACGATACTACCAGATTCATCATTATGCCAAATGGAGTAGGGTGGTTCTCGTTGTTCAACATAATTTGATAGAAGGGCTTGAGTTAGTAGTGGAGCATAGTTGGAAGGGGCTCCATGCATTAAAACTCTACAAACGACATCAAGGAATGGAATCAAATTAGTAAAGAAACAATCAATTTGAAATAACGTAATCAATTCACCTGTACGGGGCCAATTTGTAGGCAGGCTTAGCCCAAAACATTTGCACAGAGAGAAGAGTTATCAAAGTATTAGTTGCTTCCAAATGAACAACATAAGTGTTGCTCTGCAATGGTAATTCCACAATCATTTTCACCAATGTGTCTACCAACAGCTCTAAAATGTCCCCATCTGAATTGGCAAGAACGCCACCTGCTCCTTCGCCTGACTCATTTCCCCCATTCTCACCTATCAAATCAAAAACGGTATTATTAAATACCTTAAAATATAAGTTTTAAAAATTAATTCCTTACTAGACGGTTCCACAACCACAAACTGCTTCGTAAACGCCTCCTCATCCAACATCTCAACAAAGTATTTGGCTACATTTCTCACCATGAAGAGTGCATTATACGCCTGCCAAATGAACATAGTGTCCCCCGTTTGAACCGAGGACTTGAGTTCACTCGCCCTTGACACGAACACCTTGATGAGTGACGTAAAATTCCCCGTCGTCCCATTATTTACTAACAACTTGGATCGTAAATTGTCCAAAGTGCTGTCCAAGAGGAAGCTGTCATCTCTGTGAAATTGTAAAATAAACAAACAAAACAATAAAGAATTGCTACAAATCCCAACCTCATCATCCCATTACCACCCTCACTTACTTTGTAAACACAGGCTTTAACGAATGTGAGAATAGCTTGTTCCAAATGGGATCATTTGGCGAAATATGTTGCTTGCTGACAAATCTTTGGAGACACTCGTTCTCCTCCAGATCCGTCAGATTGCTGCAACTCAGCCCCATGAATGTGGAGGAGGAAAATGGGGGTGGCGGTGGCGGCGGCGAGGAGCAGGCACAATGGTTGGTCACACACCCTCAATTGTTCTGTCCTGTTCTAATTACAGAACAACAGATTGGGACAATTCACAATTCTAGAATTTTAACAATTTTTTGATTAATTTTAAGGGAACGAGAACAGTGAACAGCAAACAGCAGTATTTATTTAATTTTAAAAAATATGATGACAACACATCATCATTTTCTACTCACCCGCAACAATCCCGCCTTGTCCCCTGTCTCACTTTGCCCCAAAATCCTCTCCGCTCTAAAAAAGAGAGAGAGCATAAAATAAAGATAAGCTCCGCCCCCTCGAACCACCACTGCCTCCATTCCCCACCGCCAACAACAGTCAGTCAGTCCTACTCTCGGACGAACACAACAGCATTTTTAAATTAACAAGTGTTGAATTTATTTATCGTGCAGTTTATTAATTATCAAGTTGACACTGCACAATAACTATTATTAGTTTACTCACAATTTCATCGTCCCATTCGACTTTGCAGGACTATAATTACAATTGAGCTATTTTTTGGTACCGAGTCTGTCTGGGTTGTCAAACCTAGAGAGTTTCAATTTCAAGAGAGGGCTGCATCATTAAACACCACCAAAAGTGTGGTGTCTTCTTGTCGAGAGCAGCCATGTCTGACCGGGAGGACAATGTCTACAAAGCTAAGTTGGAACAAGCAGAACGCTACGATAGTGGTGGTAAGTAAAAGATGATGATGATAAGGATAGGTGTGTTATTTCGGAGTGTAAATGTTCTTGTTCCTCTTATTTTCCAGGTTGGGCTGGAGTTGTAACATCGAGTCACCCAGAAAGACCAACTGTTTATGGATCTCAATCCTCTCAACCTGGCTTAAACTCTAAAGTATGATTTATTAAATGATTTGATAAGCACTATGTATTCATATATATACTGATTTGATAACATATTCCTTCTATCTAGGGCCCACCATCTCAAAACCAGAGTTATGTCATGTCCAGCGGAAACATTCAATCCGGTCCTGTATTAAGTGGACCAGGGCATGATAGCGGGGGTAACATTCAAGCTGGTCCTGTAGGGGGACAAGGGCATGATAGTGAGACTCATCCAGTTTCTATCCACGTATCCAACAATCCCATGTCGCACGATCCCGGGCCATCATCCTCAGATTCACATCAATCTGGACAAACAGAAGTAAGATTAATACAACCAAACGAGAAATTTATCTTTATTGTTTATTTATTTATCTTTGTTGTTTTACGATTTCAGCAGCGGTTGAAAGTTGAGGATGCCTTAAACTATCTAGATCAGGTCAAATACAAGTTTGGTAACCAACCCCAAGTTTACAATGACTTTCTGGACATTATGAAAGAGTTTAAGTCTCAAAGGTGAGAATTATATTATTAATGAGTCTATCGAGCAATTGATGTATGTACTGGGTTCTTTTAGTATTGACACTCCCGGCGTCATTTCTCGAGTTTCCAACCTGTTTCGTGGTCATCCCGAGTTGATTGTAGGATTCAACACATTCTTACCGCCTGGATATAAGATTGAAGTTCAGACTCACGATCAAGTGAGTTTTTTTAAATGACAAAATGAAAATTTTCAATTTTGTTTATTTCTCCTTATTTTCTTTCAATCTCATTCATTTAGGGATCGCAAATTTCATACCGTGTTGACGGTGTGACCAGTTATGTGGTGACAAACATGCCCTGTCTCCCACCAACTGCTGTCCCGCCACCCGCACATCCTACACTGCCACCGAGTCAGCCACCCGCTGTTGGAGGCAACAATGGGAGTTCATTGATTATTCAGCATACAACGACTACTGGACCCTTGCCACCTTTGAGGACTTCCATTTCGACACATCCTGGGTAAGTGGTTTATAGATGGCTTGCTTGAATTTAGGATTCGAGTGAATGGACGATTGATGGTGTAACTAATTAACTTATAGAGTGGTTCCTGGAACCACGTCATACGGTGGTAGTAGTGGTGGTGTTGTTACAACTGGTGGAGGCTTGCCAGGAGTTGGAGGGATCAGTAATGGAGGAAGCGTGTCGCCACCACTTCCATCAGTCACACTTACACCCAGCAGCGGAACTTTTGAAGGCGTGGCTGAACCGACATCGTCTTTCACGCACTCATTCTCATCGCCCTTTGTCCAAAATGCGTTTCCAAGTTTGCAAAGCCAACCTGTCCAATTTAATCATGCAATTAATTACGTGAACAAGATTAAGGTGAGCCTGCCCCTTTACAAATTCTACTTATAAATTTGTTCAAAGTAAATAACAACGAGCTATTTAAACGTGCAGAACCGCTTTTTTGGTCAACCGGATAAATATAAACAATTTTTGGACATTCTCCACTCATACCAAAAGGAACAGAGGAATGTGAAAGAAGGAATTCCTGGAAAGACCCTTTCTGAACACGAAGTCTATTCGCAAGTGGCAAAAATTTTTGAAAATCAGGAAGACTTGCTCCAAGAATTTGGCCAATTTCTTCCTGAATCAAATCAATCGGCCATTGTAAGTTCCCACTTGATCGATTATGGGTTACTTCAACGACAACAAGTAAAATTAAAATGCTTATAAATTTAATGGTGATGGTTGGTGATGGAGAATTGGGTTTGTTCTAAAAATATGAAATCTTATTACTCTTTCATGATATATCAGGATATAAAACCATTATTGGAAGTACCCAAAAAGACGCCGAAAGTGGTTCCACGTGATTATAGCGCCCCTGTCTCACAACCTTCCACGACAGCAAGATCAACTCATAATCAAGCGCCTCCAAAGCGAACTGCTGCGGCTGCTGCAGCTCATCCGATTACTAAGAAACCCAAACTTGCGGCTCCGTACAAAGATGTTTCCATTGCTGAAGCATCAAGATATGGTACCTTACATGACTACGCCTTCTTCGACAAGGTAATGCCAATCCTATGTCTGCAATCAGCAATATTTTAATATAATTCTAATATGATTTATTTTTGGGTCATTTTATGCAGTGTCGAACCATGCTAAAACATCAAGCTGTGTTTGAGAACTTTATGCGATGCTTGCATTTGTTCAACGAAGAGGTTCTATCGCGTCAAGAGTTGCTGACCATTGTTCAGCCTTTCTTTTGCAAAAGCCCTGAGATGTATGGTTGGTTAAAGGAATTTGTAAATCGACGAGATGATCACGGAGTTGGATATGAACCTTTGTCTCAAGCGCACATTAAACAAGAACGAGTACCAGAAGAGCAGACTTTGGAAATTGGAGAGGAATGTGAGTATTTCATGCAATTTCAATCACACTAAAAACTTAGAATAATATGTATTTACTTTTTATATGTGTTTGTATTCATTTCAGATTTCTCAACTTGTAAACGACTTGGGGCTAGCTACTGTGCCCTGCCAAAGAACCATGTCCCAGCTCACAGCAGCTCTAGAACTCAATTGTGTCGAGAAGTGCTTAACGATGTTTGGGTATCATTTCCCACTTGGTCAGAGGACTCTACTTTTGTAACATCTCGAAAAACTCAATATGAAGAATACATTTGTCGTTGTGAGGATGAACGATTTGAGGTAACTTTACATTTTAATTTTCGTGATGAGATATGCAATAACTAATTAATTAATTGCTAACTTTTACTATTTTTGCTTAGTTGGATGTCATTATTGAAGCAAATGCTCACACCATTCGAACTTTTGAGGCCATATCGCGTCGAATGGGAAGAATGAGCCACGAGGAACTGAAAACTTTTCAGTTGTCAGACTCACTTGGCGGAACATCGGACATCATTCATATTCGATCTGTTCGAAGAGTTTATGGAGACAAAGCTACTGAGATTATTGAAGGTATCAAGCGCCAACCAGTGGCCTGCATTCCAATCGTTTTGAAACGTCTCCGAATGAAAGAAGAAGAATGGCGAGAATCGCAACGAAGTTTTAACAAGATTTGGAGTGATCAGGTGGACCGTTTCTACTTAAAATCTTTGGATCATCAAGGGCTCACTTTCAAGCAGACGGATGTTCGCATGTTGCGTTCGAAAGCATTGGTAAATGAGATTGAAACAATTTATGATGAGCGACATGACCAAGAAAATGTGGACTTGGATCCAATCCTGCTGGGTGGACCACATTTGACATTTCAATACACGGATCGAGCCATGCTAGATGAAGCTACTAATTTACTGCTGCATCATGTCCGACGTCAAAGTGGAATTCAGAATGATGATAAGCGAAAGATTAAGCAATTATTGAAACATTTCATTCCTGACTTATTCAATCATACCCGAATGGAGTTGTCGGATGATGAAGGTGAAGGATGCGGCCGAGGGTCGAGTGAAGATCGCGATGAGAAGCCTAAAAGTCCCACAGACTTTTTGCAAAATGGAAATCCACGTAATGGAAATAAAAGGGGATCCACTAAGCGTGGAAATGCCAAAGGAAAGAAAGAAGAAGAGGAAGAAAAGACGGATTCTGCATCTACCAGCAAAGCAGATGAATCAAGACGAACTGCTTATAAAAGAGCGGTGCAAAAACAAGCCGAAAGTATCAAGACTCGTCGACGTTCTGGCTCTGCAGGGAAGGAAGGTCGCACTGCATCTGCAACCACTTCCAAAGCTACTACGAGTGGAAGTAAAATAAAGATTAAGAAGGAAAGAGAGGAAGTTGAGGATAAGAAGCCACACAGGATAATTCAAGTACCACATGGGGACCAGGTAAGATTTTATTTGTTATTTGCTATCTTTTGATTGCCAAAGATAACTAGTTTTGAAACTTGAATTTGTTACATAGGATGAAACGTACACTTTATTCTATGCAAACAATGCATGGTACGTTTTCCTAAGACTTCATCAAATTATGGTTGAACGCCTCGGGAAAATGTTGGATACTGCAGCCAAGGCTTTGCAAGAAGAAGTCAAATCAAGAAACGAAGCCAAGGCTGGTCCACCATCGGTTGCATTGAGAATGAGAGCAGCAGGTATGAATGAAACCAACTAGGTATTATTGATAATGAATATGACACTTGTCTTAATTGTTATGTTCATTTTTTATTAGATGAACTTGAGGCAGCAGATTACTTCCCTGCTTTTATTGAGATGGTGAAAAATGTGCTGGATGGCAACATGGAACCAAGCACTTATGAGGATACAATGCGCGAATTATTTGGAATACATGCTTATATTTCTTTCACTATGGATAAAGTAGTAACTAATGCTGTGCGTCAGGTTGGTACAATTTTGAACTAAATATATGAATTTTCAATACTTATGATATGACCAAACTAACTTATTTTCTTTTGTTTTAGTTGCAAACCTTGGTTTCTGATGAAATATGTCTCAAATTTACGGAATTATTCTTGCAAGCTTCCAAGAAGGGAGGTGCAGGAGGTCCTTGTGATACTGCAGAGCAACGAGCCGGTGGAGAAATTACTTATCAGAAACAAGCTGAAAAAATTGATCCTGAAGAGAATTGCTACAAAATTATCTTTGTAAGTTATGCTTCAAAGATTCGTCAATTGTACAAGTTTCTTATTTTCTTTCATATTTTAGTATCACAAGTCTTTCCGTATGACTATGGAATTACTTGAAGGTGCCAGTATTGACGAGAGCGCTAGTGCTGCAGAGACTACCAAATGGTCAGCCTACATTGACAGCTACTCCACCCAGCCACTGACTGGAATGGATCCTAAGATGAAAAGTCTCATGAAACCTGTATGCCTCACCCGAAATGTGCGTGTAGGACAAGAATACCATTCCAATAAATCGTATCCACCAGAAGTTGCTCGAATTTTTGGAATGTCCACCGAACCCGAAGATGTCAAACCAATTGTGGTTCCCTTTCCTTCACCAGAGAAGACTGCAACAACAACATCAGCAGCATCTGCTAAACGATCTCTCACTAAGCCAGAGTCTGCCGCGTCTTCTGCAGCAGCCGCCTCAACAAAATTTATGCTGAGTCAAACGTTAGCTCCAGTGTAAGCATAATTTTGAAAAACTCCAGCCTGTATGGAGTCACTCGTTCAGATATTTAAAACCAATTTTCTTTTACATTAATAACAGGACCCCAGAGGAAGCTGAGGAATTGGAAAAACAATTGGAACGAAATTCCAAGCGACGGTCTGAATTGGTTCAAAAGGAAATTGAGTAAGATTTTGCTTTGCTTGTTTTATTTTTCCTTTTTTTATTTTCTTCCTTGCACTGAACCTTCCACTTGAGCTGAGCCATTCGATTCCACTACGATTATAGACTCGCTGCTGCTGCTGCCGCTGTCGCCGATACTACAACTCACGCGAATCCCGTTTCTTCTGAATCTAAGGTGTCCCTGGCTAAAAACAATCTTGCTACGAACATCCGTGTGTAAGTTCTAACTAACCATAACCAAAAAAAAATCCAACCAAAAAAAAGCGAATCAAGGGATCTCTTGCTCCACTTTACTTCATTTTCATTATTCAGTTTTTTTGCACAATATTGCTAGTCACAATTTTTGAAATGGTTTTAAGCACAGTGTGTGTGTGTCAAATGTATGAGGTTCCAGTTTAAGTATTTATTTTAGAACACCTGAGGAAGCGGAGGTATTAGAGAAACAGTTGGAAGCAAATGCCAAGCGACGAGCGGAAGCTGCTGCAGCCTTCAAGTCTCCGTATGTCATTAAGGAAAATTTGCAGTGCAAGTTCCACCCAAATTCGTACAGGATGGTGTATGTGGTCAACAGTGAGAACTACTTTTACTTGAAGGGAGCTCTCAAGAAAGCCAAACAAGTGATTGATTACAATTTTGACGATTTAAATTATATTAATTGTGTTTATTAATGTGTTTTTCTTCTTTTTTGTAGAATCATAAAAAGGTTTCAACCAAAATGAATGAAGCTTTTGGAAAATGGCACCAAACTTGGTTAGAGAACAGCGTTACGGAAGATCAAATTATGCGTTGTGAAGATTGGCTCATGTCTACCAAGAATTCTGATACTAAAATCATGTCCAGCAATGACATCAGTCTTGCCCCTTACCGCCCATTTAATCGTTATGTAGTTAGGAAATGATTAAAATTTACTCGTACTGCTACACTATATTCTAAATTAAGGTGACGATAAGCTGACTGATTTATCTAGACGAAAAAATGATTGATTGCTTGATGATATAGAAATTACTTCTATTTAATATAGTATACTTGTTATTCTTAACATTTTGTTAGTAAAAAATATTTAACTGAGAAGTTATAAAAACTGCGGGATACAATAAAAACTAGTAGAGTTTTTGCTCTGGCTAAAAATGAGGAGGTATCTATTTATTCATATATTTCTTTTTTTCTGCATTGAGATATTATTAAGTATGAGTTAAATTACAAGGTAAAATGGCATAGTGGAATATATGGGAATAATAATGAAGGTTAGTCATTTTCAGGGAGTGTTAAGATCTCTGCACCATAATCTGTGATGAGAATGGTGTGTTCAAATTGAGCTGTTCTGGCCCCGTCTAAGGTAACTGCAGTCCAACTGCAGATATGAACAAAATTAGTGTCAAATAATGTTATTATTCCATATCGACAAGGCGTTTTATTACCCATCTTCCAAAACTACAATGTTTTCCATCCCATGAGTCAATACAGGTTCTACTGTGAATGTCATGCCTACCTCCATCTTTCCGGGGTATGGGTAATCTAAATTTAAATATAGTGATTTAATTTTTAATTAATTAATTAGCATCCTTCATCTTTCAAAAAGAGAAATGAATTTACCAAAATGATAAATATCTGGTGCAGCATGGATCTGACGTCCAATTCCATGTCCGGTAAAACAAGGGACGACAGTCACTCCCCTCTCTTCTGCAACATCTTCAATCGTTTGGCCTATCACAAAATAATAATATTTCTCTATTAAAACAAATATTTATGAGAATAGTTTGCGCACTCGTAATTTTGCATACCAATTCTTTCAAATGGAACCCCTGGAGCACAAACCATGACCCCATAATCCAAACAATCTTTTGCAGCTTTTACCAATTTCATACCCATTTCATCAACATTTCCAACGCACACTGTGGTAGAGCAGTCACCGTGAAAGCCATCAATATAGACCTATTGAACGTACAAAATAATGTAATTTAATCATAAACAATTATCAAGATAATCCAGACACACAGACCTACCATGACATCAATATTGATAATGTCTCCATCCACCAAAGCTCTATCATCAGGGATCCCATGACACGCCACATTGTTCACACTTGTACACACAGACTTTGGAAAGTTTCGATAGTTGAGGGGGGAAGGGTAAGCACCTTGTTGGATCGTGTAGTCGAATACAAAGTCGTCAATATCTTCTGTAGTGATCCCTGGCTATGAAATTAATTGAAGTAATTTTTTCTGACTTTCATTATAAATAACAAGCATGGACTACCTGAACTTGTTTTACCGCAGCATTCAGCACCTTTCTCGCAAGGGCACAGGCATTCCGCATTTTATTAATGGCTTCTGGTTCTTTGATTTCAATAGTTCGTGGCCCCAGTTGAAGATTAGGATGACCTGTTTTCCAATAATCAGGCTTTTGAATGTGATCTGGAATTACCCGTTCTACATTGGTCACATTTCCCAACTGAACCTTGTCATACTTTCCAAAGTTCCTATAACACAAACAAACATAAAATTCTAAAAAACAGATATCAAATGACAAATTACGCACTTACTTCGTGAACGGATTTTTGAACTGATGACCACCCCCATCACTTTCATCCCTTCTATTCCTTGTCGAAATTGAGATACTACGCCGAAGCCATGCACCACCAACGCCATTCCAATTCCCGTCACGAAGTCGAAGTGTCGACAATTTTCGAAACGTAAGCAAAAATCCACTACTGCATTTATGTCTTGGACTAAGAATATTCAGCGGCGATTGTTCTCCAATGATATTTGCTGCTTGAAGCAGAGTACGAGGCCAAGCCATCCTTGTATTCTAGCCTTTCTTCTATATTATAGTAGCAATAATTAATCAATAATTTAAGTGATAATCGAATCTTATTAATTAATTAATTAATTAATCATTAATTTTATTACCTGATGATTTGATTCCCCACCCTACAATGTGCGTCTCACTTTGCCCCCCTTTCCCGCTGGAATATTTGAATATTCTGCTCTTTTATGGTGGGAGAAGTGCGGTAGTTCAGTGGAGTGAAGAAAATCAGAAAAGCAGACGGTCGCAAATTCAGTTTCCTTTTTCACTCGCAGATTTTCTTGCTTATCTTTTGTCCTTATCTTGAATTTTCATCTTTTTTGGGTTATCGAAATGGCGAATCGTCAACGTGGTCGAGGGGCAGTGAAGAGTGGGAAAGGCGGCGGTGGGGGTGGTCGAGCTCACAGGGGAAGAGGACGGAAACACCATTCTCCCAGTCCTGCTGATCCAACTCCCAGTGCTACTGAATTGTGGGAAAAGCTAGATTTGAAGCACCGTAATATCACGTCAGGTGATGCAAGAGCTTTCTACAGCGGATTCGCGTTCTTCCTTACGTCTTGTGCCGTGGCCTTTAATAAGGTGACGAATATGCAGCCAGAACCGTATTTGGACGAGGTTTTCCATGTCCCGCAAACCAAACTGTTTTGTAACGGTACTTTTGATAAGGTAAATATTATAGTTGTTGGATGTTTTTATGGGTACATGTGATTTACAGAAATTTACTGACTTTTCTACGTTTTAGTGGGACCCCAAGATTACCACCCTACCAGGAGCGTATTTAATGGCTTCTGGGTGTATCCGGATGTTACAAAATTTTGGAATTACGTACAACGAAAGCGACCCATGTACCCTTCTTCAGCTGCGATTATTCAACTTTGTCCTTGGGATACAAAATTTCCAGATGATTAGGAAGATTATCGATATGAACATGCTGGTCAGTTCAATTGCAATATCTGTAGTGGCATTTGGTGTAGTTGGTAAAGTTGATTATAAGGATGTGATTCTGTAGGGTGCAGATGAATGGAAAAAAATGTTAGCAGTGGTAAACATATCGATGTTTCCAATTCTTTTTTTCTTCAATTTCTTGTTCTACACCGACGTCTCATCTACGTTTTGGATTCTACTGATGCACTTGTTATATTTGCGGGGTCGATACTTGCCTTCCGCTATATCAGGTAAGTTTGAAAATCAGATTTTAGCATGAACCGTCTAATTGTATAATGTTAAAATATCATAACATTTTTCTTACAGGGGCTTTTGCTACTTTCACACGCCAGACAAACATTGTGTGGGTAGCTTTTCATATTATTTTGATTGTATCCGGGTGTCTTCAGCGAGGCTGGATGAAGCGAAATTTAGACGGATTTAGATCTCTTCATAGCAAGACTACCACCGCAGGAGTTGAACTCGAAGAAAACAATCAGACCCCGAAATTAACTAAAAGCTGGCAGATGATACTCTTCAAGAACTTTGTACAAGAACTCAAGGCTGACACGAATGCACTGTTTTGGTATATCGGATGTATAATAGCTTTCATTGGCTTCGTAGTCTCGAATGGAGGAATTGTCGTCGGAGATAAAGAGGCTCACGCTGTATCGTTAAATTTTCCTCAACTGGGATACTATACAATTGTTTTCGCCTTGTTCGCGTCTTCCTTCTTGATGATGAGGATCCGCGAAACGGCGCTGTTTATCGTCATCCGTTACAAATGGTTCGTCGCTGCTGCACTGCTGGCTTTCTTAGCGGTCCATTTCAACACGGTTTCCCACCCTTACCTTCTCGCGGATAATCGTCATTACCCATTCTATTTTTGGAAAAATATTGTACAACGCTACCCTCTCGCCCGGTATGCCCTCATCCCAAATTATTTGGTAGTCTGGTTTTTTATCTTTAAGAATGGTCCAAGCACCCCCCTTTTCAATTCTTACGCGATTGGACTTCTGATTTGCGCCGTTGTCCAACTTGTTCCTCAATTACTACTTGAATTTAGATACTTCATTCCGCTTTATCTGTTTTCTCGATTCACTATCCCAAACCCAACCTGGAAAGAGCTTTACGGTGAATTTGTAGTAACCATGTTTGTCAACATTGTCACAGTATATCTTTTTCTATACCATCCATTTGCATGGGCTTCAGAGCCTGGTGTCGTTCAGCGATTTATGTGGTAGCTCAAAGCAGTTGTTTCTAATACTCTTATTTATATCTATCTTGTTTTCAAAGTCGTTTCAGAGCCAGTCATGATTTAAACACAATCTCACATAGTTATAATACCTGTAAGCTAATTATAGCTGTTGTTAATATATTTACCTTATTGTATATAAGCCATTAATTTTAAATGTTATCCATCCATTTGTTACAATAATGGTTGTGTGCTATATTCTAGTATATATCTCATCAACTCAATAATAATCATGATGAGTATAGATTTCAATTTTTGTACCAATGTTAAGAAGATCTCGAAACCTGTTTGTTATATTATTAGTCAGTAATTTTAGTAATTTATTCAATTTGTTATTGCTTAAATACAGATATAAATAAACTTTTATCAAATATGTGCCAAACAAAATTTTTTGCAAAAATTATTTTTCATGAAATTCGCATATAACTCAAATCATATCATGGTAACGTCCCTCACAAATCGCATGTGCACTTAACAAAATTGCATATCTAGTTGAAAATGCGAAATTCTCTTTAAATTTGCACCACAATGAATTGGCGTGACATGATGCAATACAATCATCAATGTCGTTCAACTTGAGTAACACAATACGCTTTTAAAAAACATTGTGCAACGTTGTTAAATAAAAAACACTCACTTTCACACCCGATCGACTAAACTACTCCATTCCATACTATCCAACCCGGCTTCTCTCATACATACATATACAACAACAATCAAATCAATAGACGTATGGAAAGTGATTGAGTGCTGCAAGAGTTTTTCGACATGAAAACATTATTGGAATTCAAAACGAGTAGTTTTGGTTTGTAGGCTGGATCGGTCTCGATTTCATCCGCGTTCAAAGTGGAAATGACATGGTCCATCTGCCACGTTCAATCACAGCACATCACTTACTTTACCCTCATCCCACCCACTCCAACCCAATACTACTATTTTATTATGTAAAGTACCTTGTGCATCCCATCCAATCCATTACATAACATCATTTAATAATAAATACCATACCATTTACTTAATTCATTCATTTGAACGGGTGACACCGGAAATGTGGGAAATTTCCATAAAATAAATAAACACGCTTTCCATGCAAATTTGTACCACCTCCTGCTGGAAAGTATTAAATAATGAAATAAATGAAATGGAATGTTTTCATATTTATATTTATGCATGTCAATCTGAAATGAAACTGAATTTCATAATATTATTCATTGTTTTATTGCATTGCATGTTGTGTGTACATTGTTTGAGATTTTGATTGTTTTGTTATTACCTATGTCGCATTTCTAAAGCTTTTTTAATTATTATTATTTCTATTCGATTTGCGACAGACAACAAGATTGAATTGAATGACGCTCTCAAGGTTAATTAAGCCGACTTAATTTGCTTAACAATTGTATAAATAAAATGCTAATAATAAATAATGAACTAATAAAGCTTCACTTTCTACTGGATATGTTAATTATTAGGTACAATTTTTAATTAGCAGTAGCAGAAATTGTCTTTCATTATTCAATTATTATTTTGGATCGTGTACTTAATTATAGTCGTGGTTAGTTAATTCAGTCGTGGTCTATTTGACAAGTTAAGTTAAGTGACAAGTTTGGCTATATCTTAGAAGCTTTCCAATAGCTTTTTCCATCATTTATTTCTTCTCCTCTTCAGTCAAGAGGTAAGTAGGTATCTAATTTAGTTTATTTTAACTTGTTTTGGTTTTATTCTAATTTTTATCATCATTTTTTTGTATGTATAATACATATCCTACCTTACCATCTACCTTACCTCCTCTTTTTCCTCCTTGTGGGATTATTTCTGTCAGCCTGAGTGAAGTGAAGAGTGCATGAAGTAGAGAAATAAAAGGCCATGCTTAATGGAAATTGAGAGTGTGTGTACTCGAATTGATACTTATTGCATTCAGTTCATTTTAGGAGGAAGGAAAGCGATGTTTTCAGGATGAAAGGTAAAATCCCTGCTGTCTGTCAGTTAGTTCACCTTGCCTCACCTCACTTACCTTACCTGCCTACCTTGCTCATCCTTACATACGTACATACGTACCTACCTCGAAATAATAATAAAAAAAGAAGGGTTTTGCTTTGCTTCTCTGTACTTTGCTTTTCTTGCATGGATGGATGGGGTTCTGGTTGAAATAGTGATTTTTGGGGGAAGGATTTTTGTACCAGGCACACAACGTCACCTCACCTCACCATAACATACATAACCAGACCAGACCAGGCTACAGAAAACAGGGGAGAAAGAGAAGAAAGCGAGTTTAGGATAACTTTCCCCACATTTTGGAGAAAAGAGCTCAGTACCTTTCTCTGCCTCGTGCTGGTCACACGTACATACCAACCAACCAAACAGGAAGCAGTAGTGGTGAGGTGATGGTGCTGGTTGTAGTGGACGATTTTTGTGAAAGTAGGGGGATTATTGAACAAGTAATACAAGTGGTAGTGGTGGTGATGGTGGTGGAAAGAAATCGAAATTTTGCCCAGCAGACTTGACTCCCCCACCTACAAGTACGAACAAGAAGGGAGAGTGAAGGAAAAAGCAGTAGGAACCTTGATTGCTTGCTTGGGGGAAAGGTTTTTGTAGTTTGGTTTAGCTAGCTGTTGTTACACACTGTACTGTACACTGTACTTTCAAGGTTCAGTTCAGCTCAGTTCAGTGATGCGTTTTAGTATATAGCATTCTTAGAATAGCTGTTTCCTCATCCAGATAGAAAAGTGCAATGTAAAAAAGAAGAAGAAGACGAAGAAAGTTTAGGGATGTTCGTATCTAAGTAAGTTTTTTTTGTGTATGTATGTAAGTGAAGAAAATCTAAAGCGACCGACCGACCGACCGGTAACCTAACCTAAGCTAGGATAAGCCATGTATGCATCAAGCAAACCACACTAAAAAATAGAAAAGTTAACAAACAAGAAAAAACGAGCATACTTCATTTCAATTCAATGGTGTGGGTTGTTTGGTAAGTAAAAAATAAATTTGAACAGGGTGAAAGAAAAGAATTCCTCACTTTCTTTCCTTTTCTATTTTCCTCGAGTCTCAAGACAACAGTTTGATGGAAAACCAACTTTGTATGTATGTACTCGATCTTTGGAAAGAAGAAAAGAAAGAAAGTGGTTGTGGTGGTGGTGGTTGTTGTTGTTTTTTTGTTGTTGCTTATTGCACTCGATATGTGCTTATCTTAAGATAAGTTAGTTATATCAACCTATGTACCTATACCGGCCTCTACTTTGTCGGAAGGAGGAGAGAAAGTTAAGTAAGATGATGATGAATTGGGGCAATATGAATTGGAAAAAGAGATGAGATAAGCCATGATGCATAGATACGAATTAAAGGAAGGGAGGATTCGATTGAGATTGTTTGTTGGTCACACTCATCTTCAGCTTGGTTGGTTGGTTGGTTGGTGTTATAATAAGAGGTCTGCGTGGTTGTGGTGTGGTGGTAGTGGTGTGAGATTCTTGCTTGGGGCACAGCAGAGAAAAAAAGAAAGAAGGAGAGAAAGTGCATGGAAAGGAAAGATGTTGAGATTCTTAATATCCTGTTTGATTCATATCATTCCATAATATTAAGTATACCAATGTATGCATTATAGAATAGCGTGTCATGCATAATACGAACACGGCCTTGCGTGTGTATATTATGTATGTATGCATGTATAAGTAAAATAAAAGCGAGGTGTTATACTTTGTGCGTTCCTTCATACAAACAAACAGGGCTGAATTGCACTAATATTAACTATGCTTTCTCCATTTCATCCATACATACATACATACATGATTGCGTTATTAGTTCGTTGAGTGAAGTCATGTATGTAAATAAGTGAAACAAGTCGGCCGGTGTGGCAATGGCAGTTAATGCAGTTGTAGTGTACATATATGTTAGTTATATTTATATTGATTCATTAAGGGCACAACAAAAGTATTGATTGCACCTACCTGCTGCTGCTGCTATATAGCTTCATTCTTTCACCACCACTGCCTGTGTACATCCTGTCAATGGATTGTCTTGTCACAATAATAATTGCTTATCATCGCGATTCGTTTGGTTGGATAAGCAATAAGGAAATGGATGGAAAAATAGTTGATGATACTAATATTCTTCGTCTACCTTTGGATTGGATTGGATTGATGTAAACAAACATATTTATACATTAATCATGTATCGGTGGTAGTGATTAGCCTGGCCTGAGAAAAAACCCAGGTGGTCAAAAAAACAGCAGGTTATGTTTGCTTGCTTGTTTTACTTTGCTTTCTCCTAAATTTATGAGTGAGGTCAACACGTGAGCCAACCTGAGTTTGCTTTGTCTACCTACCTTGTCATAAATAAGTAGTTGGGTTGCTGAGCTGCTAATTGATATGATATGGCAGCAGGGGTTGTTTGTTGTTGGTTTAGTTTAGATCTGTATGAATTTCTCATGCAGGTGTGTGTGTGTGTGTGTGTGTCAAGGTATGTAAGGAGAAAGTCGAGTTCAGAAAACGCAATGCGGGTTGTGCTTGTGCTGTACTTTCTCCATTCTTATGCACAGTACAGTACGTGGGTAATGTGATGTAGGTACGTAATATTAAGGTAATAGTAATAATGTTGCTGTTTGAGCAATAGTAATGGCCCACTTATTCTCTTATGGATAAAGCTGACTAGCTATGTATAGTGTGTAAGGTAAAAGTGATTGAATGTGCATGTATGGAAAAGACGAAGGAGGAAAGAATGATGAGAATGGAGGAGGGATGGAGAAAGAAGAAGAATGAGAATAAATCGAGCCCTCGTGTTTTATTAGGTGTCGCAAATGAAGGGGATTTAGGAGGAATTGATATAGGTACATATTATATTGCAAAAGAATTTTTTTATTTTGAGCACAAATTCCACATTTATTCTCCCATTTGAGAAGGATCAAAGTGTGTAATATTATCAGTATAATACGTATGGATGGATATGGGATCAAAGAAGGAAGGAGATAAGTTATGGTTTTATTATTGAGAGATGCCATGCATGCTTTATTACGTCATGCCACAAATCCTAAACCTCTTCTTTTTTAACAAGCAAAATCTGAGACAAAATTTAGAATCTTTTTAGTCCGTGTGGTGTTGAGTATGGGAAAAACTGTTTAATTTTCAGGTGACATGTTTTCTTTCATGGAAAATAAATGAGAAGA
Organism: Folsomia fimetaria; assembly: GCA_034695645.1. NCBI lineage: Eukaryota > Metazoa > Arthropoda > Collembola > Entomobryomorpha > Isotomidae > Folsomia > Folsomia fimetaria. Next base: position 1,526 of record JAQFZJ010000206.1, on the reverse strand, counting down.
AATAAGATGACTGAGAGGAATCCATCAAATTCTGTCCAGCTTATCTCATTCATCATTTTGAAAAACAGAGAGGATATCATATCATACAAAATAGGAAGTACAAGTGGAAGGATTGAATAGCAAAACTATAAACTAAACTATGCATCACATCAAGCGACCTATACATAAAGCAGCTGCCACATCACACACCAGTCTGCATGGAGGTTAGAAGGTTAATATGTTGCATGCTACCTTATTGAAACGTTGCAAATAAATGTGACGTATTTTGGACAAGTAAGTGGCCTAGATTCGCCAACAACGTCGTCGTCGACAAAGACGAATTGTATATTACAGATATTTATAGTACACTTTATTGTGTCTCATCCTCATCGTTTGATCATGGAGTATATTGCCAGTCACTCGTGATTATTACTTATTTTGAACGAATGCGTATTGATATTATTATTACAGGGCTGCAAACTAACAATTTAGTTGGTATAAAAAGAAGTGAGTTATAATGAAATTGGGTAACTAACTGTCTCCTCTATAATTCAACGCGTCGTCGGTCGTTGTCGACGTCACAATACAATAACCAAACCACCAATCATCCCAACAACCAATTTTGTTGGGACGTGCATTATTATTTACTTTATTCTCTTTCGAGTTATTTCCCTTCGAATTCGAATTCGATAGAAAACAACGGCATTACGTAATGTAACATTTTAGGAAATTGCACCCACTTAATTTTTTTTTTAAAACAACAATTTTGTCAAAATCAAAGAATTATTCATATTTTATTTACGCATTCCAAATGATTCTTGCAAATGCAACTGCGTCATTATATGAAGAACGTAAAAGTTTTAGTTAGGTTGAAGTGAAGATGAGATGATGATATGAATTGTAAGAAGATTTTATCAGTAGGGTTCTGATTTTGCATGCATGTAAAAAGGACCCATTACGCCTGTCCTGTCCCCACTGAAACATTAAGTTAAAAAGATAAAGACAAGACAACTATTACATGCTATGCTAAACTAAACTAACCGTGTTTTTCATGCATACAGAAAATAATCTAATCTGATAAGAAAGAAATGTAAATGAATATTTAGACAGTTCAAATTCGCCATGGACGGAAGGGAGGGCATTAAATAAGTTGGGTGTAGTGTATTATATATATGTCGTATGTATGTGCGTATGTAAGTAAGTGGTTCTGTTCTGGTGCCGAGGATAATTCAGTTAACCGCTTCACCCCGGGAAGATCACAATTTTTGTAACCTTTCGCGCCTGACAACCGTGCATTTTGCAATCCCTTGACTCCGGAGCTTTAATCTAAAGCAGGTCATAGAATACGGAAGGGGGTAAGGGGGCGTGCCGTTCCATACGGAATTAATCGGGGGGGATTTTTTTAATGAAATTGGTGCACATGCTTAGATAAATGTCCCATGAACATGATTTGACCATTTTTAGTCGTTTTTCTTACTTCCGTAATAACAAACTGATGATATTGTACATGACCCTTAATACTGATGTTAATGGTTGATTTATGATAA